>MZZL01000395.1:182542-419969 GCA_002749535.1 Apophysomyces variabilis | reverse complement strand
GATGGGGATTTTGGTCACAATAGCAAAGGTCGGGCACGGCTATGATCCTTTTCGCTCGACGATATATGCTGTCCATGTTTTTGATGGCCATTTTCCGGTGGAATTTATCCGCTTGGTTGATACATACAACATCAATCCATAGGTAACGTATCTTACTCCGGTATAACTCGCACAACTTGATGAGATTACCCTGAGATACCGAGGTGATAGATGCCACATAATTCGGGGTTTGTGCTTTCCATTCAGCATGGACTCCCCATCGATACGAAATTGCGTAATATTCAGGAACACTGCCATCAAACGGTATAGATATGCACTTGATGTTGTTAAACTCGGATCCGGTTTCCAGAAGTACAATCTCACTCATTGTCCAAAATAGATAGGAACAACAGTGGTGCTAACAGAGCCACAAATGAAGTTCAATATATAGTAAAGTTCGTGTTGGCTTAGTTCTTATATTATTAGTGGTAGCACCAAACCTTCTTAGATTTTAGTCCATGATTCATTCAAGCGCAAGAATTAAATTCGTAAGAACCAATATCTACAGTCGCATTATGTTTGCAAGGGAAGATCCTCCTGCGTGTAATAAGTGTATAACACAAACGAACAGCTTATGCTACCAGTACACAAGATAAACATAGTACTCGTTTTGCTCATCTATTCCTATAATAGAAAAGTAATGTCTGCGTATAGTTTATATACAAAGGTTGAATATCCAAACGGAGGATATCAGAGGATTCGCGGCTCCGCAATACAAAAGTATCAGTGAGAAAAGGAGGCAAAAATTTTCAGGTAATCAAACTTAAGCACAACGTTTCTATATATAGACGGTAGCATTCCCGTGTACAAACTTAATGCCCTTATCTAGAATACCTTCAAAACTCAAAAGCCCTTGAACAGGTACACAGATGACCATATGCCAAAGTAGCACTTTAGCTTGCCGAGCTACATATAATGACAGGACCTGCAAGTCTCCTACACGCTTGGTTCATTCTCTACTTCCTTTCGGTGCTCCTAAGCATAAATGAAACCAGATTTTTATTGTATTTGTAACAATTATATATGTACAGTTGATGGGATGGTTTTCTTAAAATTGATGTTGCGTATTTCCAGGGAAGAAAGAGATAAAAGGCTTTTCTTTTCTCGTTTTGCTTCTATGCTCCTGCTCTTCCTCCACTTCCGAAACTTTTAATGCTGACTGCTTTGTTAGTCTTGGTATTAGTTACTTTTCCTTTAGATTTTGAATAAGTCTGCGTGGCAGGTGCGTTGTAGTATTTTCCTAGCAACATCCTTCCTTTCGCGGCGATATCTTCATCAGGGGGTGGCGTGCCCGTAGCAATAGCAGTATTAGCCGACATGCCTAATAGAGCAGGGCCATCGGTGCTGCCAAAGCTATTTCGATGCGGTGAACGGGTATCATAGTCGGGAACAGTAGGATCGCTCTCGATGGGTTGTGGTTTTGACTTTTTAAATCTAGAATCCAAAAATGAGTACAACTTATTAGATCTCCTGTTTTTTCTTGATTACCGTCGTGACCACGGAAGAAGATGACGGGATGATTTCGTTGTTGTTGTTGCTGTTGTGTCTGAACTTGTTTCTTGCTCCCAATTTTCCTGTGAATTAGCAGAATGGAGGGAGACTGCATCCTTTTCCAGATCCTCTTCGTCATCCTTTGAACTCTCGGTCATTTCTGATAGATCATCCAGGTCATATCTTCCATGATCCTGGAATGCTATATCTTCAGGAAATTGAATACCACTATGTGTCGTCAAGGTAGATTCAACCAGTTTTGGGTTCGTGTTTTCGCGAGGATGTCTTCGGATCATGAGTTTCTCTTTAATTAATGCAGTGCTGTTATGTAATAATGCAGCGCGCATAAAGTCTATTGCCCAATATCAATATCATACTGTGTCCCCAATTCCTAGAACTGACCTTTTTTGACGTTTGATATTAGCTCATACCATGACCATGTCTTATTGCGATATTCGAGATTTGGCTGCTGGAACACAAACTCGCGCAAATCTTCGATATTCTTCTCTTTGGGACCCTTTTTTCGTTTGTTAGTTATGCTTAATATGTAGCTATCATTCCATTTACCTGGTAACTGAGGCAATGTTTGACGCCGGGTATCTTTACCAAAATATAGGCCTGATTTCTAGATGCTCTTTTCTTCATCACGGTTAAATCGTCAGTTGCTGATCTTCTTGCGAGTAACTTGTGTCTAGCATGCTTTAAACCCTTCCTTCCTGAACTGGACGGGGAAGTGGCATAGCCTGATTCGGGAAGAACATCCAAGTCGTTGGCATCACGACTGGATCCGTCGGAGGATTTGTTACTGTCTGTCGCTGTCGATCGAGAATGGTTTCCATTGGAAAATGAAGCGCATCGACTATTCGACATTTCTCCATCTATTCCTCTGTTCTCTAGCAGCAGATTCGATGATGCACTTCGGTGAAATTCAGAACTATCTGCTTCCGATATGGAAATAGCAGGTGCAGTTACTGAACTGGAAAGTGTCGTGCCTGTCTCTGTCTGCTTCTGTCGCCGCTCAGCTGGGAAAAAGTAGCTTGCCAGCGCCTTGCCAAAGTCATATGTCATCTGCAACTTCAATGGGAACAAATTGATCTCTAGATGCTGGATAACGGGTATACCACCAACTGGCGCAAGAGAAACGAGGTAGCAACGCAGCATCTTGTGTCGTGAAAAGTCAGGGACCTTGCGGTTATCAATATACGGTCCTAGCACATCAGCAAACGCAGGGGACGAAGTGGTGTTCTTAACATGCAACTGTTCGATCTCTACCGTATTACTGCTGGAATGGTCTTCCTTACTGACGAGTATAAAGTTTGTGTTCGTTAGGTTCCACTCGCATAAAGGTGTGTCCTGATCGGCCAGCATCTCCCACACTAGCTTCTCCGCAGAGAACACAAATTTCAAGGTTGTCTTTGGTTCGTGATCCCCCTTTCGCTGATTGCTCTGCGTGAGTTTGATCGCCTCCATACCTAGGTAGAGTTCCTCACGAGACTCAAAGAGCGCTGCTCGAATAGATTTATATTCGTCAATCTGCCGTTTGTCGAGTACACTTGCATTTTCTCGATAACGATCACGAGCATCCGTAAGACGTCGCACTCTGTCTTGTAGCTCAACAATCTTTTCCGTCGTGTCATACAAGCTGCCTCTGTCAGCCGCCATCATGATCTCGCGTAGACGGGACAGCCGTTCTCTCTTTGCCGGTTCTTTGTAAAGCAACAGATCGACCACAACTTCATAGATAGCGTTGTACTGTAATGAATTGGCCGCCAGCGCAAGTCTTGGAAAGTTGAGATGTACAGAATCACAACGGTCTTCAAATGGATGAATCTTTGCAAACGATGCCGAGGAAGTGCCAGCTTTAATTCGAAGTGGATTGTATTTGTCGTACTGGATAGTCGCCGCCAATCGGTTTCCGACACGTTGGAACTTATCGGAGCGCTTAACGTAGTTGATCAGCATTTCTGGCGGGATCCATGCTAGCCAATGCTCATTTTCCTTTGCACCATAATGGTTGTCCAGTAACAGATCGACACTGTCGAATTGTTCCTTTTTGGCCACAAAGAATTGCGCATTCTCGATGCTTACAATAGTTCGGTTCTTTACCAACTCTGTCTCCGCATCTGGCTCACTCGTGTCAATAATGTTGAAGCCTTTGACTTGCATACGCTCGTTGTGCATTAGAACAAGGCTGTCCGGATTGGCATCGCTTTGTAAATTTATCTGAGGATTTAAAAGATCGATCAGGTAACTGCTCTTCATGCTGTAGCCTTCCGGTATGCTTTCTTTCTGATCATCAGGATCATTTACATGGTTGGTGCTGGACATCTCTACGCTTTTCCCGCTATTACTATCAATTCTCACATCCTCTGTTTCATTCGGAGCATACAGATTTGTGCCTTGCTCGGACAATAGCTTTTCGATCAATTCTTCCGTCATACGGCTGTCAATACATCTTTCGTTTTCGTCGGGACCAAGTTGTCCATTGCTGAAAGCGTTGGGACGACCTTGTTGCCGAGCATTCTCGGTAAGATCGCGCAAGAATTTTACAGCACGCGCAGACATGTAATATGACAACACTCGCTTATGAGCTTGTAAGTCGAGGAAATGGTAAATGATGTTACGGATCGAATTATTCCAGAGAATCTGCGGGTTATGAACAATATAACGTTGTTTGAAATGACCCATTAATTCTTCCCATCGTGCCAAGGAGTCTTCACCAAAGATAGTTGAGTCTGAATAGGATGTGTTTTTAGCCCAGTTTCCCTCAGCGACATTTGGCATATTTTGCGTTGATAATTCTTTCAAATAACGTTGTAGAAGGTTTCGCTTTTCAAATAGTATTTCCGTTTTCTCGACAATGGTTCGTGACTATAAACCAAAAATGCACCAGATATACTTGAGTTTCTATCATTTTGTCCTTTAGAACATACCTCCTGCAACAGGTCTTTATCGTCAGCCCGTCCTGATAATCTGGATTCTACACTATGCAAACGTGCTTGATGTTTGCGGATCTGAATATCAATATTATCACTGCGTTCTTGCAACAATCCCATTTGCATCCGACGGGTATCTAAAATATCGACAGTCAGAAACAAAACCTGCACATAAGCATCGCCTGAACACTCACCTACTGCCGTCCCTAGAATGCAATCATGTGTTTCTCTCAAGTAGCGGTGTGCATCCACATCGTCGCGGTTGGTTTGCTTGAGGTAATAGATACAAGGCGAAAATGCAAAGGGTAAAACTTGCACTTTAGGAACGATATCTAGAGGAGTACAAACATGCAATTCCACAAAATCATCCTGATCAACCCAATCTGATAACTCAGTGTCATCTACAGGCCTGCGGTCTAATCCATCCATTAGATCGGGGTCGCTATACGCACTGTCGAAACTAGCCGTGTCAACCGATCTTGCTGGAGGTTCCACTTCGCTCGTTTCGGTAGAGGCACCGGCGTATCTAGCACGAACGGCCCTGATGTCGACGTTTCGAATTTGTACTTCAGCCTCGTGTATCGGCCAATTCGCCTTGAGCCGCTTCTGATCCAATTTATGGTCTGATACATTCGAGAATTCCCTACGCTGGTGGATATCGACACTGAACGCGCCAACAAGAGCTTTAAGGCCCACGGAATCGCCAAGGTCGTCGGTATGCGTCTCAGAAACCGCAGTATTCTCATCTTTGTAAAAATGTCCGATGATCAACGGGCTAACCATGACCTTGTACTTCATGGTGCTCATGTGTTTTCCGAATTTCTTTACCGGTCGAGGATCTGTCTTGGGGAACAGTGTTCCATTGCGTACAGGATAGCTCATAGCACCACCGAATAGCCTGAACCAAGAGACAAAGTGTTCGAAGAAGCCAGGGCTAAAATGCATGGAATTCATGGCTGCACTTTCAATGTTCACTTTGTCACATTGCCCTGCGGAAAGCTTGACAATACTAATCGAAAGATGAATGAAATCAGACCGAAAGCCAGCATATGCATCATAATTCTATAAAAGGAAATAAATAAAAAAGTCCATAACAAATGTCATTCCGTGTGTTTTTACCTTGCTTTGATCGCCCATGCGTGCAACAGCTTGTGGAGTTTTAAACTTTACTTCATAATGCGGCATAAAATGCAGGAACCGACATTTGTGTTCCAAGGGTTTGTCGTAGCACTTGTCACAGTCGGATGCACAAACACGTTCTAAGTGACATCCAACGCCCATGCGAATTCCTCCAGAAAGTTTAAGTGCAACCTTAGCAAACCGTCGCTTCCGTTCCAATTCGACATCCACTTCGGTATTCGGCCCGGTTACCGATTCGGTTGGCAAAAGATGAGGTGCAGTGTACCCACCATAAACAAGATCGGGTACGCCAAAAGCATAATCACCACTGATAATCTGCAAAAACTCCCCTTGAGGATTATCATGCCCTAGCAACCATTCCACGCCTCCGCTCCACACCTTGGCCAAGCCAAATGCATGATCGTTCATATCGTAAGGATCACGTCTTCCCTTCATAACAAACGCGAAATCGCCGCCTCCAATAAATGAAATTTTTGTACGTGTATGGATCATGAGTCGAATCTTGTCCCAAAATCCAACCTTGGGTGAAGGATCCACGGGCGGCTTTGTTATATTTTCAAATGTCCGAGATATATCTTGTATTGCTGGTTGGTAGGAGTTGGACCAACATATTCGGGACATTCGCTGAGTATGCACTTTAATGTCCACAATCGAATAAAACTTTGGCGGTGAGCTCGTTCGTGCTATTTCGACGAAGTATTCCATGCCAGGCTCTGCTAGGATGGGAACTGCAATACCGCGCGTGGCATCCAGGCTACCTAATTCGTCGCCAAAGACATAATCGCCAGAAAGAGTCCAAGCTGCGCCATTTTCTGAACGCGGAATATGTAAAGCAGGAAGCGGATAATCGCGCACTTGCACCCATGTTTCGCCCACATTCCACTTCATATGAAAAGGTGCCAAAAGCGAAAAATCGGTATCCAATGGAATTCCCTTACCGATATTATGCACAAACTGTCGCGTTTCCTCTAGCGAAAAACCTGGTTGATGGACATCTATCGAAAGATTCAACATGGTGCCATTCAGCAAAGGCGGATAACGAGGCAATGGTATAATATCAATACGAAACAAATCTGCAATCGTGTCTTCATCATTTCTGGAATAGCTTTCGTCCAACTGTTCTGAAAAGCATGTTTCTCGATATTCTGACAATCTGAGCTGTTCATAAGCAGTCGTTTCTTTCTGGATAGCCAGCCGGATATGTTTGATCCATGAATTGGAGTTGTGCTCTTGTAAACGCTGCCACGCCTCGTTCACCTGCGTATCTACACCTGATAATGATGCCTTTGCTTTGCTTTGCCCGCCATAAACTCGTTCTTTTCTTTTCTGATCGACCATTCCGCTAACTGGTGCTTGCATCACTGTCTGCGCCTTTGCTTCGAATGCTTCTTGTAACGCATTGCGGTTTGTCTGTTCTTTGAGACCAGTTCTCCAAATTAAACGTAGACGTGCTTCGAATGGATCATCTTCGATTTGAATCTCAACCGTGTCAAAGACCAGTCGTATATGCGGAAGGGAAAGAGGTGTGTTTTTAGCGGTAGGTCCAAAGTACGTAAACGCCATAGCTTTCGTGAGACGCGGATAAAGAGCTTTGACGCATTTCGTCAAATTGAGCAAGTTGTCTATGATCTCGGCAAATACAAACTGATATGGGCTTCTCACGTATAGCTTAGACGATGCTAACTGGTAAGTCTTCAAAAGATTGCCAGTTTCGAAATCCACATCTTTTTCCAAGGAAAAGTTGACGCTATCCGCCTCGAGCAGCTGATCCCACTGCTGAGGGTTTGACGAAACCAAGCCAAATAATGTCGCATTCCTAATTGCAATCGGTCGTGGTTCCGAACGATGTTGTGGTAGATCATCCCATTGTGTGCGGAACCCGTCGACACGAAGATACAATTGTTCATTCTCTGGTAAAAAGAGGTGAACATCGCTTCGGTTCATCTGAAACTGCACCTTCCGAAACGATAAAGAACGCGATCTCCGCCCGCTAGTCGAAGATTTTGTGGTGATGACCGATCTGATATTTTTCAGCGATTGAACTGCCAACAGACAAGCATAAATGTTCTCTATAGAATATCGTACGCCGCTTTTCTTGACCACTACGCCAGCTGAAATTGCGAACTTTGGCCCTTCTGTCTTTATATCCACTGATGCATTCACGCGAGAAACCCATAATACCACTTCCTCTTTCCGGTCATCTTCTTGCTTCGTACTAAACGATCGCTTGATGACAACTTGCTGTGTGGAACTGCGCAGACTGCCAAGACTTTCCTGCCCAAAGCTTGGTGAACTGTCGTTGCAATCTTCCGAAGCGATAGAAAGAGAGCCACTACTGCGACTATTGCGACGCCACCCATGTTGTCCTGAGGCAAGGATCTCTGAACCACTGAAGCCGAGATTAATCTTGTCAACGTCTGCAAAAACGTGCACGTAGACATCTTTCTCCGGTGTATTATCAACATGTCTTGCTGGTATCTTACGCGTACCTTTGACGCCTTGGTCGAATCCCTCAACGCCAATTGATAAATTCAGAACGCTCAAATTCATTTTAACATGCCTTATCCATTCCCTATTCGATTCATGCTGGCGAGCTTCTGCCTGGTTCATAAGACCGAGCATAGAGCGCTTGACGTCTTTCAACCAGAATTCAATAGCCAATCGGCCATCCGTAACGATCCATGTATTTACAACGGGTTTGTCCACTACCACTTCAACTTCAATCTGATCGTCATGCTCCCGAACAAGCCTAAGCGCACTCCTCGGCTCTGTCGTCTCAATCGTCTCTGCCTTCACACGTGTGCCAGCAACGAATTCCACGCAACTAATCGACAGGAATGCATTACCGGGACATTCCATGTCTTGGCGACTGTGACGCAAGGATATCTCGTTCAGCTTTAATTTTCCAGTTGCCGTAAAAAGCCATTTTGTTGTGGATTCCTTCTGTACAGTCTGTTCCATTTCTTTTGGTCTCCAGCTGCGTCGAAATAACTGAGTCCATCGATGCGTTTGTCGCCTGTTCCGCATATTCAAGTCTACTGTCACACTTTGTTGATCTATGCAGGATGACAACACGGAAGGAGTAAACAACGCGCTGGTCCGAGCGTCTTGTGCGGTATATTGCCCTGAAATATCTAACACTACACTGGACCAATCTATTCTTCCGCAATAACGATCTCGCTCGATATCACTTTCTGTGTTGGCGTAGATATTGCGTAGATGGAAAGACGGGGTGTTTACAGTAATGTTGAGGTGAAATTTTGGCACGTTTGTCAACGGTCTACGTTTCTTATCCGAGCTATCGGTCTTTTTCTTCTTCAAAGCGATTTTCTTAAGTAGAAGTGTTTGTTCCGTATCCAAAACAAGCGTCGGCTGTTGTATTACTATTTCCAAATTTGCGAACCGCGTGTTCGGACCGACATCCAACGCTTCATCCTCTTCCCCCATAAACTGAGCCAAGCCGCCTGTGTTCAGACCACGTTCCATATTCTTACCAAATAAAAACGTTTCAGATACAATCCCAGACATGCTCATTTCTGGTACGGATATCAACTCCAATCCTCTTTTGTTTTCATTAGACACTGTCCAAATAGCATGCTCGACCGCAGCACCCAGTTTATACGATGGTTTGTGCAGTAGCAGAAAGTCATCGGTCGCTGTGATGGTTGTATTGATGGAACGAAATTGAAGAGAGGATTCTATGCCTGAACCCACAGTATGGTGCAGTTTAATATTAGTAATCGTCGCAGAGATAGAGCGTATCAATTGCACCAGTCTTGTCTTTTTCTTGGATTCCTTCTTCTTCGTCCTTTTGTTTTCTGATCGTTTTATGGCCAGGGCTTTTTTCAAACTAGCTATTTGGTCTAGCTTGAGTTGCACTCCTTCCGTATGCATACTGATATCTACGTCTTTAAGTGTCACACATCCTGCTGAAAGGTGGCATGCAATGGCAAGGTGCACGCCTGTTGGTAGCTGAAATAAGTCATCACAAACGATAGGACCTATTCGGACATGAATCTCGAAAAACTTCTCCCTGAACAGGTGACCCGCTCGTTTCAACGAATGTCTTTGATGTTGTCGCGCATGGAGTGAGGTTGCATTTCTATCCTCTTCCATATCCAACTGTTTTTTCACCACAGCCGCAAAGAGCACGGAGTCCAGTCCGATATGATCTATTCGTAAAGCATGCTCTGATCCCAACCTGACCGAGAATCTCTCTAATCGAAAGTCGACGTAGTTGGCCAAACCCGCCATGATGAACTGGGCTGGCAGTGCTGAGGTGAATTTCAGCACTGGCTTGACGAGGGAAAACGAATACCACCACGGTATTTGTTTGAGTGAATCACCTACGACTTTGGAAAGACGGCGATTGAGACCACCTGCAGCCGAGGAAGTGGCAAACTGACGTCGCCCTTCGTCGTGGTTATCACTGTTATCGTCTTTTTGGTTTTGTTCATCAGCCTTCTCCTCTTCATTTTCCTCTTTCCGTAGCGCAGCTGCCAGATCGTGAATCGTGACATGGAAGTCTTCCACGAGAATAGTAATCCAAGCCGACGATGATGGAGATGTAGGTCGTTTTAAACGCATTTTTAGTTTTCCAACGGCGATCGACCACACGTCATAAGCATCATGGGTTCCACGGTAATGAATGTCACTGATGGAAAAGAATCCGAGTCTGCCGAACTGCAGGTGAAAGCGTAATTCCAGAATCCAGTGGAAAAGGTAGTGTGCACCCAGTAATAGCAAGAGTACTACCGCATATTGATATATGCTGAGAGACATGACAAGGGTGTCTCACACAAACAGGACTTGAATTTGCCGAGAAGTCCTTGGAGGAGAAGAGAAACGAAGAAAGAGAGCAAGAGAATGGAGAAAATAGAACCAGAGGCATGATTTCCAAAAAAGGTCATGACGGAGGTGACACGACAACACGTTTTTTTGGGTGGGGCTGGAAATAATCGCACCGTTCCCTTATGTCCCCCAAGCTTCATGCCATCTTCGGCCCATCAACCATGTGAATCTTTCTATGAGAAAAACAAGAAGAAGCCACTCATTATCCAGTTCAGACATGCAGCAAGAAAAAAAAGCATAAACAGAAACAACAAGGGGAGAACAAAGGGGCGTGTGTATGTGTGTCTGTTTCTTTCTTCCTCTCTTTAATGACTGATCGGGGATTTAATCATTGGACCCCCATATGCGGTAAATGCGTCGTACAAAACGCAGTAAAAAAAAAGAAAAGCCAATGCTTGAACCAGCCACACGTAATGGACATACATTAATGCTGTACTTAAATGTTCTATTCTTACAGGGGCACAATAGCCAACGGATTATCGATGGTATGATTACGAAGTATGTGCTCAGCCCATAGCAACGCTTCAAACGAAAATACGCTTGGGTCGAACACGTCTGGAAACGCCTCTGAAAAACTGGGAAACAGAGAATCGTAAAGGTCTTGCAATTCCATGACAGATTCTTCTTCCTCTTGCCCTGTACAACTATAAGAGAAGACTTAAATATCAACTTACCCCACTTTTCTTCCTCCCCTCCCTCTCCCTCTTTCCCCCAAAAGGAAAGGTTGTCTACCTTTTTTCGGCTTGTCGGAAGAAAGGTTGCCATGGACTCTTTGGTTTGGATCGTTCATATATCAATGCCAACATCACTATCACGTCATCCTCTTCATCTTCAAACAATTGCTCTATCGCCGATTGGAATTTTTTATCTCGAAGTAACTTCTTCGGTGTGATCACAACGTCATCCAGGGGTACCCACGGGTCAGATTCAATGGCTTCGTACACGCGTGTTCTCTCCGGGTTTTGTATGCTTAATAGAGGAGTTGCAACAAGCGAGTCGTCTTTTAAATCGCGAGCCATCTTCTTTAAAACCGTTTGCTTCATTTCCTCGATTATCTTTCTCACAGAGTGAAGTACATCAGCCTGACCTAAACCAAGAGACATCAGTACGAAGGAACAGCCTTCTTTGTTATGGGTTAAAGTGATTTTACCATCTCGATACATCAGAGCATACTTTTGCCACCATGTCGCGTTCTGTCGATCTAACGCCACCTTTTGGATCGCGTGCAATCGGCTTGTCAACAAGTTGTTCGTCATGATCAGCATGGCTAACTCATTTCGGTAACCGACAAAGTCGAGCAAATTTGTGTTTGTGCATGTTGCATAAGATGTCACTTCAGTATCCGTCATCACAAGAACACGCATCAGTTTCAGAAATGAGTCAGGGATATGACTTCGATGCACATAGTGGATTAAAGAATCCTCGTTGCCCGATGCCACTTGACATTGTTGTAGTATAGCCGTCTTTTCTTGATAGTTTGGATCCCGAGAGAAATTCGGTTTCAGGGCAACGTGATCATGTTCATTAAACTTTTTCTGGGCGTCAGTAAACTAACTCTCCCATTACGCCTGGTTGCATACCTCGAAACAGAATCCATAACCTAGTAGCACTAGATAGAAACGGAAAGGAATCAGCACTAAAATGAAAACCAATCATGTTTCACAACTCACATTCTTCATTGGACTAAAGTAATCGACGTTAGTTGGAAAAGGAAAAAAATAAGGTAGGACAACGCAATCTTATTTTTTTTCTTTTTACCTTTGGACCGTAGTTATTATACATCTGTTCGCCTGCATGGAATGTCTGACCTGCAACAAATGAAAGTGAACCCGTTTCATCATTGCCACTGCGCATCCAGGTAATCTTTGTATTGGGCTTATGATTCAATGAGTCAACAAGAGGAAATAGGACTTCGGAAGGTGCTTCATGCGATGGGTCGATCAAAGTATATGGAAAAGCTCGTGAGGTCAGGACAGTGTAGGCCCAAAGGAAATCGTCCCTATGATTCCGTGTTAACTGGCTTGCTTTTTGCTCAGCGGATGCTGGGGTCTCACCATGTGACCTGATCTTGATCCATATCATTTGATAATCGACCGCGCATCTGTTGGAAGGATTCATACACAAGGTTCTTTCGTTCTCCGGTGGCTGTGGCTAGATTCGTATTTTCCAAGTAACGCATATCCTCCTCGGTGTAATAGAAAGGCGTCATGATCTTCTTTGGCAACACATTGAGATAGGGTGCATAAAATGACTTGTCGCCTGCCAATTTTTCGTGAACCAGAAACAGCGCCATGACAACGCGACAGGACACATCCGAAAGCGAAGGGAATGCTTTTCGAGCTACTTTTTCCGTAATGGCCAACCGGAATGGGACAGTGGCAAAGCATTCATTCTCGTGGACCGTGTCCGTTGCATACACGCTACCAATGCCATTGGCATCTTTTTTTTTTTTACAATGTTATAAAAGTGTTCGTTGCCATTGCGTCATATTATTGTTATTTATTGTTATTTTATTCGGTACCGTTTTTAAAGTCGAGCTTCTGAAAGGTTCCACCATTTTCTTTTATCCAAGCAATGTACTCCTTCATGGCAAGCTCGGACATAATCAACCGAAAAGACGACACACCAAAACAAAACCCTTTTGACGTTTGTTTCTTGGTACGACTGTAAATTTTTTTTCAAGTTCAGTCAAGCCTTTTTCCTTTCCCCCCCAACGGGTTCTGTAAGGTCCCTTTTGTTTGACGTCGTCGGGATTATTATTTGTTTAAACCAAACATGGTTCTAGCTGGTCACTTGACAAGAGCTTTATGTAGAGCGGCGGTTGTGTTACCAAACAGCATTCGAAAGGTGGGGAAACGGGCATAGCATGGACTCCGATTTGGGATGGATGCGTTTTTTTGTTTAAAAATGCGGGTCGCATTTCGCCCAACAATTGGCAACACGCGACACACGTCCTTTTCTTTTCTCTTTATTCCCCTTTTTTTCCCCTCTTACCTCTTGTTTTTCTTCCCTGCTTTCTATTTCTTGCTTTCTGCTTTCTGTTGCCTAACGAACAGTGAGAAGAAAAGAGTTGTCCCTGTGGAATTCCCCCTTTTAGTTATCTTATTTTAGTTTGACTTGGGTACCGTTTTACAATGTTATCCAAACATACAGTTCCAAGACCATTAAATCTGGCGGCAGCCAGCGATGGACAATGGAAATCCTCCGGACCAGCCTCACCTGCTCTATCTACCACCTCGTTCATGTCCTCCGTTTCCTGGGTGGCGGACAAAACAGCTACGGAACTGGTAGCGTTGCTAAGAAACGCCTATTCCGCGATCCGCGAAAAAGAGAAAGGTCTCCCGAAAAGAAAAAAAACATGATCACCTGGGAAAAACAATAACTGAAAAAGAATAACAAAAAAATGATGATTTAGATCTTACACTGGTTGCCGAAGTCGGAAGGTCTTTACTGGAAAATAACATGACGCTAAAATCACAATATGAACGACTTTTACAACAAGCTCAGTCCTATGATAGCAATGTCTCAGGTATCGACAATAAACTAAAAAGGAAAAAAATAAAAGCAAATTCCAAGAAAAAAGAACATGCCATATTCATCGTTTTATAAACAAAAAAAGCAGGTGAAAACCAGAACGACGAGGACGAAGAAGAAGAACAAGAAGACGAGAACGACGACATGCGCATCATCTCTAGCCAACGTGCACGCGAGGCGATTATCGAGACATTGCAGCGGAAAAATGAAGAAATGCAAGTCATGCTGGACAAAGCATTGGCACAATCGGAACAGATCGGTCGAGCCAACGATGAGAAGACCCAGCAACTGGAATCGCATATTGAATATTTACGTCAGAGCCTTGATTTGGCTGCTCAAAAAATTCAGGAACTGGAAGCAGGTCGAAGACGTCGTTTCCAGCGCCCATCGACCTCCGAAATGACGACCAGTAGTTTTACGACGCAACAATCCCAACGCACGCTGGTGACAGACGAAGAGAACACACATTTGATCCATGAGCTGACCATGAAAATGGCGAAATTGGAGGCTGATCACACGAGTATCTCTGTCGCAAGAAAAGCGGTTCAGAATAGACTAGCCAACGCCTTGCGCGACCTGGGTCATCTGCGTCAACAATTTGAAGAATTCCAATTTACCAAGGAAGGTTTCGACCAACTTCAGGAAGCGTATCAACAGCAATTCAAGCGGATCGAAGAACTCAACAAGTCCTTAGAAGAGCATCGTGCTATCTTGGCCAGACTACGTGACCGCGGCATGCCGATTCCCTCGTTATCGGACTACGACTCATCGGTATCAACCACTTCAGGAAGCAGTTCTTCTTCGAGAACCCTCCATTCAAAAAATGAGCAAGAGACAAGCGTTGGAAAGAACCTTTTAGATGAACTCCAACTGGCCTTTGGTAAGCATTTACCAAATCAAACCAGGGAGGTAGAAGAAGAAGAAGAAGAAGACGGAGCGTCTGTAGGCTTTTCTTCTGAAGATAATAGCCGAAATGAAAGCCATGAAAGCAGCAGAAATAGAGACAGGATGGAAGATAGGGAGGTTTCTCAGGCTTTTCCCGCCTTATCAAGTTGGGCTCACATGGCTGAACGCAATCTGACGTCGTTTTACAATGCGCCCTCGGAATACGCCTTGCAGACAGCCTTGCCTAACGTTGGGCTAGACGATCCCGCGATCATGGACGAAGCCAGACGTCTTCTTGCGTACATTGACGGCGAGGACACACCCGAAGGAATGCCATTCGATGATGACGACCTTTACCAACCCGGTCGTATGGATTACGCGTCGCTTGATCTCTACCCTCATCCAACCCAAGCTTATGCCCATGCAGACTGTGATCCATCTTCCTTTGCTCATGATGAACCCAAAGGCTTCATCGGCCATATTAAATATCTTATTCAAAACCTCTTCCGCGCCGTTTGGCGCTGGTGCCGTTTCGCTATCGTTTTGACAGCCGCCATCCTGATCAACCTTTGGCGCGGACCAGAAGCCTTTCTGGAGAAGTAAAATCTGGAAAAAAAAGATCTGTTTTTTTCTTTCTCTTTTACCGTAGTCATTTTATTAACTTTTTTTCCTATTAACTTCGCCTACCCCTTCCCACTCACTTCATAACCAAAAACGTATACACACATACGCACTTACTTCTTTCTTGCTTTAGTTTCCTTTTGTTTACCTTCCTTAATGTCTATAGTCTTTCCCTCTTTCTTGTTTTGTTTGTGTAATTTTAAGTTGCCCATCTGCGTTCATTTTTATTCTTTTTACTTTAGGTGGTTTGCTATATCATGACCTTTATGACCAAATCTTTCCCTGTATACCAAACAATATAACTTGTATTACTATGATCCTTTTACATTTGTCCTTTGATATCGATTTTTTTGTATTTCTTGGCGCTCTCTACAAGTGCCATGGAGGCGGTCTTTGTGTCAAGACAGTCCATATTTTCATTGAGAAACATCGCCTTTTGTTCTGATAAAAATTTCATTACTTGATTCCGATCTTCAAACGCCAGTTCAGCTTCAATAAAGCTGATAGAAAGGTCAGGCCGATACCTATCGTCATTCGGTCAATCAAAGGGAACACGGCAGAAATATAGAAGAAACTTACGCTTTGCAAAGAAGGATCAAAGCTTGGACTCTTTCTCTTTCCAAAAACTGATCCATCAAAAACCCACCAAGATTAGGCGCCACCAAAAATAACCTGAAAAACCGATGATAATTCGATGTAGCGAGTGCAGAGCGCACTTGAAGCGCATGCTGAACTGCTTCATTTTCTTTCTGCTGGGGCGTTAGTTCCGCCATGATGGAGTTGATGTCTATATGAATTCAGCAACATACAAAAACTGCAGAATGCAAAATAGAGACATTTCTTCATTTACCTGACCAATTTTGTGTGTGCAAGAAATAGAGAATGCGATACGCTGTAAACTCCATAACATTACCGGGTATATTCTGCGTGTACAATGACTTTAACTGTGTTTGACACTGATTATACTCGCCCAAATCACCCTATCGCCTGTGTGTAAATAAACCCTCTCTTTTTCGTTCCTGCTCTAGGACTAGTATCCTTTTTACCTTTTCTAGTGCTATGCGAGCATGGATTTCATACACTGTTACAGTGAATTCATTTCGTATCCGTTGCACCTATTCGAGTACGATTGATATGAATGGCAAACAATGCATCCTTTTCTTTCGCTCTTACCGTGAGATCCTGTCGCATGGATTTAAACTGATCACAAATGTAAGTATAGTTTTGTTCTGCTTGCCATTTTTGCTTTAATAGTTCCAATGTCTGCTTTAATATATGTAGAGGGCGTACAGTGGCAGGATCGGGAGCCTACAAAGGGGGTAAACACCATTGTAATGCAAAATAAAAGCCATGCTTACGGATGTTAACCGAAAATATTGCTTCTCTAGTTTTGTGGATGTTCCGACTATAGTATGCTTATCCCAATCCATCGCTTCCTGGAAAGTAAAGTATTAATATGGCTATACTTTACTTATGATGCCAACGAACCATGCTACTGACGGACACGGGTGTGGATGGCGTCTCTGGTTTTGCAACAAGCCCCCTATCTTGGAAACGTTTTAAGCGGTTCTTTCGTTTTTCCTGTTCTTCCAATGAAGGGACAACAGGTAGTAGTATAGATTCTTTTTTCGACCTGTTATACGAAATATCATTACCTTTCTGTTATGGCGCTACTAAAAGTAATTAACACTTACTTTTTTTTCTTCAATCTTTTCGACAATGGAACACCACAAGCACTATCCCAAAATAATAACAAGCATCAATTACCGATTACGAACTTCTCAATCGCAGTTATTTACCTGGGTAGATCCATCTCGCTCCAATCCGTTGTCATGATTTCTCCTTTCTTATGCTTCTCTATAATTAAATTTCGAAGTTGGAATTCAGCTTCATCACGACGTTCGGGAGAACAATTGTTAAAGACATCCATGACATAAGCCCTGATGCAACGAATACGTCAGTATATTTCTGCTGCTGATACCAACAAATTGCTTACTGGAGCGAGCTGGGCCATTCATCCATTGTCATAGGAGGTGGAGGTTTTTGTTCACTGGGAGGCACGGGTGTCGTACTTGGTAATGAGGGTTCCGTCGCTGCCGCTGCAGCTGTTGTTGTTGTTGCTGTCGCTAAAGCCGTGGTTGATGTGGGTGTGGTATGCGGCGTCGTCGTCGTTGTTGTTGCTGTAGTTGCTGCTGCTGCTGGTTTTTTCATCATCGTCATCTTTACGATTTTTGGTTTTTCATGCGTTTTATCGCTCACAGCCGTGGATGATAGCGAACTCGTCAATTGAGACACATCATTCACTCCGCTTTCTTTCTGTGCCTTTTCAATAGTATCGGACGGTTCTGGAGGTGGCGGGGGAGGAGGTGGTGGAGGTGGCGGTGGAACAGGACTGAAAAACGTTTTGAGTTAAGGTATTCAATTAACCAAGAATGTCCTAAGCTTACCGAGCTTGATTAGCGGCTGGCGGTGGCGGTGGTGGTGCTGGAGGATAATACTGCCCGTACGGGTAGGCTGTCTGCGTGGTTGAGTGCCAAGTTGTCGATGCATGAGCTGAGCTGGGCGGATGAGACGAGTATTGAGCATAATTGGTTTGCGAATAATAATCAGCATATGCTGATGGATGATACGCATAGCTGTAATCATAGTTGTATCCTGTTGTGCCTGCTACTTGGGTCGATGTTGCTGGATTTGTTGCGGTGGCCTCTGCTCCAACAGGAGGCGCGTAACCACCGTAATAGCTTTGGTAATACGCATGCTGATCGGCGGGCGGTGGCTGTGAATACGGATATTGAGCATACGCAGGATCGGTAGTGCTACCCTGGGGAGCATGCGCGTATTGATGCCATGGCGCCGACCTATACGACAGCGGATCGTTGAATAAGATTAGAATGCAGATTTCGTTCATAGAGTGTAGACATACCATGGGTGCGGTTTTGCTGAATTATCCTGAGGGTTAGCCACGGTGTAAAACGTTCGGGTGTATTAACAAGAAGAGGGAGTTATGCTAGAAATGATATCCGGACGGTACAACTGAACTTGTGTAGGGAGTTGCAGTATTGAACCTGATATTGCTGATTAGCGGGCAATAATCGTGTGTCCGAGCTTGAGGTTGTTGTGCGGGGATCTCGCAACGTGACTGCAGATTCAAGGCTCAGACTTGGGATATCTTTCATTCAAAGTGTTTGCATGAAAGGGGAGCTGCTCAATTTGTTAACGGTACTCTTAGACCATATGATCTGTTGGGCGCAACCTTAATCTGCCACTTATTGACTGGTGACCCGATATATAAGAGTACAGATCACGTATAACCATTAAACCGTGGGCGGGGGATGTATCACCATACCATATTACCCAGTGTCACCCTAGTATTTTCACAGGATCACGGCTTTGAAATAAGCACAAACCTACAATTCTTTTGTAACAGAGCGAGTAACAAATAGTAGTAGCGTGCAACGTCTGTGGATAAAGCAAGGTTAGCGCATCCAAGTAGGGTAGCGTTGACATTGACTCTACTGCAGACGGGGCTTAAATTAATTCGAAAAGGAAAACCACCCAGTAATCCGAAAACGGTGAGATTTATTTGCTTTTGATGTCGACGTTGGAGTCTCAACGCGCGGATTTGTTCAGAACTGTGCATACGATCGGTGTATCCCTTAATACTGAATGTTCGCCATTGACGCCGCAGACCAGTCGCGCTGCAGCGCGTTTGCTTGCGGAAATGCTGCAGACCCTGAATTCGATCGACGATCCTGAAACGCTATTGAATCCGCCATTGCTGGACAGTATCATTTATCCCCTATTTCGACTATTTCATAACAGCCGTAGCAAAAAAGATGTTATGGTAGATCATGTCATTGAGCCTTGGCTAAAATGCATCCTCTTTTTGCTATCGCAAACGTTATGGAAGTTAGCAATGAAGCCAGAATTACTGCGACAATTAATCGTATTATTTGCAACATGTATAGATCTGCAGATTACACGAAAGCAAGCCTCGGAGGAAATTATGCTGCTTGCCGTTCAATGCTTAGCTGCAGTCATGCCAAGGCCTTACTTAGAAGGGCGACACGATATGGCACCACTGGACGAGCAAAGAATCCCTTCAATGCTGGATAACTCCTTCAGATTACCTTTGATGCAGTGCGTAGCTGTCGTTTTCACTACCATGCGTGACACACATGATATTCAGCTACGCCTGGATGCCGCTCGCACGCTATCCCAGATTCTGCTAGACAACATTCGCGATGTCGATTGGATTGCTGAAGTGTTCCCTTCTGTGATTTCTGCTTTGTGTCGCACCATATACCAAAAACAAGAGAAAGAAAACCATCGTATTATTGTAGCAGCATTAGAAACATTAGGTGATCTTATCCAGTTTGTTATGCGCGATGATGTCAACGAGGCATTCGTTAAAGACGTTAAATCTTTCAAAGATCTGGCAAAGTCCTTCCAAGACTTGAGCATGGAGGGAAACTGCTCCGAGTCACATCAGAAAACTACAGCTGTGACACAAGAACGTACCATTGCTGATAAACTACGTACACCGGAATGGCATGCAGCTACGAAGAAGCAACTTCGTAAATCGCTAGATTCGATAACAAACGTACGAAGTCATTCACATTGGAAAGTACGCTCCGCATTTGTCTTGTTTGCCTACAAAATTTTATCAACCTGTTCACGATCAATGGATAATTGTGTTTCTCTCCTCATTGAAATGATTGTATTGCGTATGGACGATGAATATAGCCCAGTCGCACAAGACTGCCGTGGGTATATCGACGCATTGAGCGGGACTGCCACGTTTCAGGATAGGATAGTTCCTATTTTAAAGGAAGGATTATATACCTGGATTCAATCACTGCCCAGGAAGCTTATGACGGGCAATGAACAAGAGAAGCTTGATGCTATTGCTCTGGTTATTGGACACATCCTTCTTCTCCGGCAGCAGGCTGAAAGTGTCTTGGACATGACAATCAATTCTGTATCCGATGGCTTAATTGCTGCGATGGTTATTGACAAGGACAGCTTAAGAGTATTAGAAGAAAAGGAAGGCAAAAAATATCTTGAATTTGCAGAGGATGACACCTTTTTGCCGAAACCAATCTTTCCAAAGATACGATTTAAGCACTTAGCAACGGATCAGGCGATGGAAAAGACGACGCGAATGCTGAACCTTATCGGTCAATTTGGCAATTTGCGATTATGGCTCAGTCATTTTATGAATTACCTTAAGGAAGGGGAGGAACAGGTTCGACCGCAGGCTGCGTACGTGATACATGCCCTATTATCCGGTTTGGCGTTAGAAGATGATTGGATAAAAGGCGACAATGAATTAACAGAGACTCGGATAAATGCTCTTGGTTTGGAAGTACTACGCGATATTGAGGATATTCTTGCCAATCGAAACGTGGCAGAAACTACAGCGGTTACTACCCGCATTCCGCAGCCCCTGGATGTGGAAACTGCAGAAGTAATGTCAACCTGTCTTATGCTACAGCTTATCGCAACAGCAGCTTTGCTAATAGAGCGGAAATATCTGGATGAAGAACTGATTACACTCCTTTACCCGCTCCTGGCTTATTTAGGATCACCCAACCTTGTCATTCAAACATATGCACTTACCGCCATGGAAGTTATTGCACATGAACAGGGGCATAAAAATGCGCAGGAACTCGCCATAGCGAACGTCGATTATATCATAAACTCAGTCTCGCAGCGGATATACTTTCTGACCGAAAACCCACGGGCACCGATGGTATTAAAAGCATTGGTTCATGTAGCCGGATCGAGAGCAATTACATATTTGGATGATTCGGTGGAAGAGATCTACGAAGCATTGGATCAATATCACATGGATAGGTGGTTTTGTAGTCAGTTGTGTGATGTTTTAGCGGAAATAATACATACATTGGAAGCAAACGTCGTGTTAATAGAAAACGAGAAGACGACTGCATTGACGAAATCTGAGGAACAGCAAGGAGTGTCAAAAGAGATTGCAGACTTTATTAAAGAACGGAAAGAACGACGAGGGGAGACTGAAGAGGAAGAGGCTCGTATGAACATTGACGAAGTTGGGCGTTATTTTTTGGAACGGCAGAAGCGTGGAGATGCCAAGACGCCAAGCCTAGAAGATATTGTTGAGGATGAAATAGCCAGAGAACAAAACGAGGAACCGAAGGAAAAGATGAAGGAAGAAAAGGTGGAACCGCTCACTAAGCAGCAACAAATGGCGCTTGCTATTATGAAAAAAGTTACTCACTTCCTAATGGCGCCCTCATCACATATACGTTCCCAAATATTGATCTTGCTAACGTCTGGAAGCAGAGTTCTCGCAAAGAGACTAGACCATCTAAATCCTTTCATTCATACTCTCTGGCCTTTATTAATGAATCGTCTGGATGATGGGGAACATTTTGTTGCGTTCAGTGCAGCAGTGCTAGTTCAAACCCTGGCTGAATTCTCTGGGGAATTCTTATCGTCACGTATACAAGACATTTGGACCCGGTTTAAGAAACTGCTTCGCCATATAAATTCCGGTCGAACAACGTATTATTCTACGTTTTCTTATACGTTTCGGCTTGAGAAATGCATACTCGAGACATTGAAGCATTTCTCACGGACGGTTCCAATGAGCCAGCAGATGGCGATGGAGATAATCAAAGAAACGGAGTGCTTTCTGGACGCACAGATGCATCCAGAGTTACAACAAGCGTGCATTGACATGCTGGAAGCCTTAAGTACACAATATGCAGATAATGTTTGGCTTTGTGCACTTTCCTTACTTGGAGATGAGGCACAATTACAACCTCCAGTAGACACGTTGAGCACATTTAAAATACCTGACTGGATGAAAATGACAAAGCGTGATTGTCGGGCTAATGCTAGAAAGCTATTAATCATTTGTACATAAACTTTTCTCAATCATTTCTGTTCGCATTGGTTAAGGATTGATGCGATAGCCATAATGTTTGGATTTTTATCTGTGAATAATTAATTGGCTCTTATTTGTAATTGATCATGTTCTAAACCTTATTCTTGTATTAACAGTTGGAAAACACTAACGCAGTGTGTCAATTTATAGATATCGGTTTTATAAAACTATTCCGCCATGCTTCCCCATGAACAGATAGACATAGTCAAGTTAGGTACTCTTGTGGGCAAAAGCGCTTTAAGGCAGATACAAGACTTACTTATAATATCATATATTTCAGTATTCGAGGTAATGAATTGTATTAGTTACTGTCTTTACCAGGAAGATATGCTTACTGCAGTTTTTTGCAGATTCAATTGAAAGGACATCATAAGTATTCCACATATCAGCTGGTTGCTGTGTCATTCTCCAAGTTGTAACTAAGGCGGCATGCCAGACCGGTCCCTTGTATGAGACCGTATTTCGTATGCAACCGTTCTTTGCACTCGGAAAAAAAGTAGGGAAATACTATGGTCAGATATTCAAAAAAACTAGCTTTCCATCTCATGTCTTTTTGTTGTCGTTGTGGAGAGATCTGCCGGTCCGAAAGATGTACTAAATGCGGCAGTGCACTTTTGGTTGTGAAGGATACAAGAAGAGCATCCATGTTTCTCGATAATGTCGCGAGTGAAGATTTCTCCGAGGGCAAGCAAGTCGTTGATCGTTGGCAGGCTAGGTAGGATACTGTGAGCATAAAACAAAAAGGAGAGATCGGTTTATGCTGAGTAAGCACAGAAGGCTTACACGTTTTGTGAAGTAAATACGTTGACGCAGTGATGAGTACATCCTCGTCACGTATTATGGGTCATAGCCGACTCTCATGGTCTAATTTCTCTATACATTCGTTGAATGGCAGCCAAACAACATGCCATGCATGCCGTCAGGTGCTCTCGAACAATCATGTTCAACTCCCGGGCAGCCAGGTGTTATACCATCCAGAATGTCTCACATGCGAACACTGCTTCCAACCTATAGAAATAGAGAAACTTGCCATGGATAATACTCGCAGAATGTTTCATATGGAGGCGAGTATGACAACAAAGCGAATGGTCTTAGTTGGGTTTTTGCTTAATGAACTTTTATGAATAGTGTGCATCTGCTTTGACCGTCGACACCACGGATAAGTGTCACGCTTGCAAGGACCCTATTACGGCAACCTATCTTTCCGTGCAAGACACGAAGCTGCATCTTAACGTAAGAGACCCTCCATAGAATATTAAACAAGGGTAAGGAGCTTACTACGGGCAGGAAACAGTGTTTTCGATGTGTTGCATGTCAACGTGTGTTGGCACCTGCAACTATGTATAGTGATGTCAATGGACCTCACTGCCCGCCATGCCAACTGGACGATAAGCCTTTGCGTGATCATTTGAAGATGGTTCCTCAGCCATTAAGCCAGAGGAAGCAAGAGTTCACTTTTTCTATGCACCCCTTGACTAAGCGTGTCAGACCTCTTCCAAAACTTGGCGGGTATAAGACGTGCCCTGGTTGCCAGGAACGAATAAATTCTGTCTACGAAGAAAAACCGGGTCCGGTCGCCACCCGATGGCATAATAAATGCCTTTGCTGTGTCAAGTGCAATAAGTCACTTGATTCTTCTGCAACGGTTGAGAAAAACAAGTCTGGTAGGATGGATGCATGGTGTACTCGATGTCGGACGTCAAGACATGTAGAACGTACTATGGAATACTGTTTATTGAANTGTCATGCACCAGGCACATTGCTAACTAATTCTCTTGCGAAGCGAACTCTGGCCAACGACTTCCTCCTCTGGATATCGTCCCCTTCCACCCTCCCATAGATGTGTTTTCGTTTTCTCCCCTCCCTTGTCCCTGATTTCTGACCTCTTTCCAGGCTTCTTTTCTTTCTGCTTCTTACTCTCCTTTGTTCTCTTCCCCTCTTAACCTGACCTTTTTGCCTTTTCCTTTTTTCCCTTTGCCCGCAAGGGCTTTTTTTTATTTCTTTTTCTCTGAGACCGAACCAGAGTGGACATGTTAAGAACGCAGCACTCACGGTTATATATTTAAACAATAAACTTTAATCAATTTTTTACGCTACTCTAATTAAACTTTGCGTCCATGCATGGATCAAGTTTGCGCTAAAAAGGATATAAATATGCGTCATTAGTAAATGGATTATGCGGGAAATATATTTTACTTACCTCAACTTGGTCCTTCCGTGGACACGAAATTCATTCGAGCAGCGTAAAACAACGTTCATGGTTAGTAAATGGAAGGATAGCTTGACATTTTTCTTTTGACTTATCCCGGAAGGGTAATCCTACCCAAAGGTAGGGGCCGGCCCCGCACCTGTATTGGTGGGGGCGGCGAGAGAGAGGCAAGGCTTCCATGGATTGCCGGTTAGAGTGTAACGCACTGCAGAGGACTTGAAGCGATGCAACACCTGGCGAGGACTTGGAAGCAGAAGATAATGAATAACACTGTGCATAAACAGACAACATTTATTTTTCACTTACCTAGTGGAGTGCAGGGAGCTTACTCACACAATCAAGGTGGTTCGAGACAGAGGTCATGCAGGCTAAAGGTTACAGAAGAGGGATATCAGTCATTCTGTACATATAATCCATTTGAAGTACATACCGGGGATATTTTGTATAACAGAGCCAAGGAGCAGAAAAGGTGTTGTCCCTTCGCGTTTATATTGCTCAGGTCACTGAAACCAAAAATCACAGTCATGGATAAGAAATCGATGGATGTCTTATGGATGACAACAATTCAGAGATAAGACAACAATTCTCCCAAGAGCAAACATGGACTCAGTCCGATAGAAGGTCTTGAACAGAATGGAACATCTGTAGAGGAAATAAACCCTCTTCGTTCGTTTCTGTACGTCATTGATGATATCATATCCGTTTCTGTCAGTTATGGTATCAGAAGCTGTCAGGGCAATGGTACCCAATTCCTGTTCTGCTCATTGTATTGCCTTATATTCCACTTTTATTTTCTCTGAATGTAGCTAAGCTCTCCTTTTCTCCTATTATATCTTAAAATTTGTCCATTAGGCAATCACAAAAGATTGGATTGCCACGGAATGAACGGTTATTATCTTGTCATAGATAATGTACTCATCCATACACCAGTCAAGGTTAAGCAATTGGTCGAAGAAAGAGGATACAAATGTCTCTACCCTTCCCCCTACTCTCCCTTTCTCAACCCAATAGAAGAGTTTTGGGCCAAAGTGAAGGCTGGGGTAAGAAGGGAACCCTTACGAGTTGACGATACGCTTGTTACGCCTGCTTCAGTCGTACGGATTTTAACTTCCTCCTTTTTTTAATTTAGACCATGGACACATGTAAATCTTTCTTTAACAAATGAGGCAATTTTTCATTCCAGATTGATCGTTCTGCCAGTGCCGGATGATTTGCTTATCTATCAGCTTCCGGAAGATTATCGTCCAGGAAGTGACATTTTGAGCAAGAATATGGCGAAGCATCAAGCAGTCATCGACCTGATCATCAGGACGTTACTAAATGTTGCTGACAATACTTAATGCATTGCTCCTAGAGAGTGGCCAGATTCTATGAGATGCGATGTACTGTACTTGCCTCGTTTGGCTGTTCAAAGAGATCTACCACCAATTATACTTGAAATCCAGTGTACAGTAAATCAGGACTATATGAACCGCGCAATACAGTACTGCCTCCATGCATATCGGGGATACAGGAAGCTTCCTATCCTAGTAACTGTTTGAATCGAAAGAGTCTCGCCAAGCAGTCTAATGGACACATTCAAGTCATGTATGGAGCAGCCGTTCATGTAGGAGATGTCTTGTACATTTTGGGCAAATCGATGCCTTTTTCTTTCGAAATCCACCATCAAGGCCACACGAATGAAAACTACTTGCATCCACTAGTAGTTTTCATGATGTTCCTAGCGCACAAACAAAGATGCATTTTGGCGCTAACAAGATGGGATGGTCCAACGGCCCAGCAATTGTACATGATTGCAAGACGGATGATTGAGGGGATAGAAAAAGAACAGCATGAAATGATTCTTGTTTTGCAAACGATCTGCGAAGTAAACGAAACACAGTATAAGAAGATTTAAGATTGCCTGAAAGACGAACCTACAAAGATATCCAAGGCCTTGCGGTGCACCGAAGATGGCAGAGAGTATAGTGCACGATTGAAAAAGAAATATGAGGAGAGTGCAAGTGGCAATGAAGTTCCAAAGGAAACTGTCGCGCCAATAGAGGAGCCTCCAGCTATTACCAAGGTACACAAGCCAAGCAACTTTGAGATCAGCGCCATGAAGTTTGTTGAGGAATACGTACCCCATAATGTTGGGAAAGTTAATTGGAACAGCTGTTTTGAATAGGGCGTAAAGCAAGGAAAAATAACTCGTTATGGTTCTGACAATAGCCTGTGAATCACTTACAATAAATATAAAAAGCAAAACAAATATGAATAAATAAATCTTCCAATATGTCTGTAAAGTAGCAGCGAAATTAACAGGCGTAACAAGCGTATCGTCAACTCGTAAGGGTTCCCTTCTTACCCCAGCCTTCACTTTGGCCCAAAACTCTTCTATTGGGTTGAGAAAGGGAGAGTAGGGGGAAGGGTAGAGACATTTGTATCCTCTTTCTTCGACCAATTGCTTAACCTTGACTGGTGTATGGATGAGTACATTATCTATGACAAGATAATAACCGTTCATTCCGTGGCAATCCAATCTTTTGTGATTGCCTAATGGACAAATTTTAAGATATAATAGGAGAAAAGGAGAGCTTAGCTACATTCAGAGAAAATAAAAGTGGAATATAAGGCAATACAATGAGCAGAACAGGAATTGGGTACCATTGCCCTGACAGCTTCTGATACCATAACTGACAGAAACGGATATGATATCATCAATGACGTACAGAAACGAACGAAGAGGGTTTATTTCCTCTACAGATGTTCCATTCTGTTCAAGACCTTCTATCGGACTGAGTCCATGTTTGCTCTTGGGAGAATTGTTGTCTTATCTCTGAATTGTTGTCATCCATAAGACATCCATCGATTTCTTATCCATGACTGTGATTTTTGGTTTCAGTGACCTGAGCAATATAAACGCGAAGGGACAACACCTTTTCTGCTCCTTGGCTCTGTTATACAAAATATCCCCGGTATGTACTTCAAATGGATTATATGTACAGAATGACTGATATCCCTCTTCTGTAACCTTTAGCCTGCATGACCTCTGTCTCGAACCACCTTGATTGTGTGAGTAAGCTCCCTGCACTCCACTAGGTAAGTGAAAAATAAATGTTGTCTGTTTATGCACAGTGTTATTCATTATCTTCTGCTTCCAAGTCCTCGCCAGGTGTTGCATCGCTTCAAGTCCTCTGCAGTGCGTTACACTCTAACCGGCAATCCATGGAAGCCTTGCCTCTCTCTCGCCGCCCCCACCAATACAGGTGCGGGGCCGGCCCCTACCTTTGGGTAGGATTACCCTTCCGGGATAAGTCAAAAGAAAAATGTCAAGCTATCCTTCCATTTACTAACCATGAACGTTGTTTTACGCTGCTCGAATGAATTTCGTGTCCACGGAAGGACCAAGTTGAGGTAAGTAAAATATATTTCCCGCATAATCCATTTACTAATGACGCATATTTATATCCTTTTTAGCGCAAACTTGATCCATGCATGGACGCAAAGTTTAATTAGAGTAGCGTAAAAAATTGATTAAAGTTTATTGTTTAAATATATAACCGTGAGTGCTGCGTTCTTAACATGTCCACTCTGGTTCGGTCTCAGAGAAAAAGAAATAAAAAAAAGCCCTTGCGGGCAAAGGGAAAAAAGGAAAAGGCAAAAAGGTCAGGTTAAGAGGGGAAGAGAACAAAGGAGAGTAAGAAGCAGAAAGAAAAGAAGCCTGGAAAGAGGTCAGAAATCAGGGACAAGGGAGGGGAGAAAACGAAAACACATCTATGGGAGGGTGGAAGGGGACGATATCCAGAGGAGGAAGTCGTTGGCCAGAGTTCGCTTCGCAAGAGAATTAGTTAGCAATGTGCCTGGTGCATGACAGAGTTGATCGAGGTGGAGAAGAAGGCTGGAAAGGGTAGACCAAATGGTCTGCCAGTAGGCGATGGTACGCGGCTGTCGGGGCCGGGAGGTGGGCAGTCGGTTTAGAAAGAAAGAGATCGGATCTACTACCAACACCGGGACTTGCAGGAGGCGGTGGGTTTCGAGGCAGACTAGAGCATGTTGGCGGCTGAGGTTGGCAGCGTCTTGACAGTTCCGGCATTGCCATGGTTTACCACTGGGCATCCAGCCTAGGCGCCATCGGATGCATCGGCTGCGCTACTCTCTCGACATCGGTAGCCACAAGACGGGGTCCACTCCAGGTTGTCCATGGCAGGCGCGTAGCAAGACCGTGTTATCGCCCTGCAAACGGGTGGCGAATTGTTCAAACAGGAATTGGCGGATTTGCCTCTGGAAAAATTTGCGGGTGAGGTTTCGAATAGGGCGCGAAAGCTGTGTCCAGAGTTGTGTGCCCGACAGTTGGCGGAAGCGACTCGTCTGTACGGCACGCAATCGTGGGAGCAGGGCTGTGAGCAAGGCATCGGAAGGAAGGTCACTGGCGCGAAAGAAGAACTTTGCCTGCAGAATAGAAACTCTGCTGGCCATCGTAGGCAGGTTGGCGAGGTGGTGCATCACAGTGGTAGAGCTTCGTACGTTGCGGCATCCATAGATTTTCCGGAGACATATTGCTTGCGTGTTCGTTAACAGCTTTGTTTGTTTCGCGGTTAGGCGCTGGATGGCTAGGCTATATTCCATTTGTGGACGGATAAACTGCTGGTACATTCGAGTAGCAAGAAGGCGAGGAAAACCAGAGGGACTGATGCCTAGCGAGCTGAGGGCATAGAGGGTACGGAGAGCTTTTTTCGTATTTCGCTCCAGTAAGAGCTGGGCATCCACTCCACCAGCAGCAGTGAATGGTATACCTAAATAGGTAAATGACGATGTTTCTGAAATCGCGGTGTCATATAGTGACAAAGAGCAGTTGGCACGGACGGGAAGAGGAGTCAGGCGCAGGAGGATACATTTTAGAGGGTTCCAGCGGTACCCAAGTTTATAGCTGTGTTCTTCGCAGGCCGCCACAAGGGTAGGCATCGTTTCCTCGGTGCCTATTAGCACCACATCGTCTGCATACAATAAGCAGTTGACCAAACGATCGCCCACTTGGCGAGCAGACTGAGGTTGATGAAAGTCATTAGACCGGGTGGGATGGAGGGAAAGTTCGGCAAGACGGAGATGAGAGGGAGCGTAAAAAAGTTGTTCAATCAACAGTATTCTCATTATGCGACATTTGGTTCCCAGGCAGAGCGCCATCTATTTTTGAAAGTGCGACTGGCATTTTTAAACCAGCGACATCGATTTTCGGAGCCTGCGACTTGACTTTCTAAAACCACTGTAAATTGATTCAACCTGCTTCATCATACGCACATGTCGCGTGCATTAATAAGTGGCTGTACTTATTTTCGCCATTGTCATGTGGACCCCGCTAACCTTATCCGTTGACTCTTCTATCTTTTTTCTTCCCTCTCTCCCCTTTTTGTCATGTCTTCTTCCTGTTGTTCTTCTTCTTCTCCCCTCGCTTATCCTCCGCCTTATGCAACCCTCCCCACATCGACACCCAGTCATCAATATGACTGTCAGGGCAACCATCACAAAAAGAAAAAACAAGGTCGAACATGCGTTCTGTGCACTCACCAGCCTCGACGAGAGGAAGAAGAAGCACCAAATAGCGCTACTAAAATTACCATTGGTCCTTACGTAACCCATCGATCGCCAGCCGAGTACATCACAATTTGCCAATGTCCTCAGAAAGCACATATGTCCTGTTTAGCCATGGCAACAGCCGATCATACATGCACGACCTGTCAATACGTTTATCGTCGGCAATGGCGACTCGTATGTGTTCGTTGTTTATGTGTTTGGATCCATCTTCTCAGTTTGGGGTCTGTGGTCGGGCTGGTCTTTGGTCTTTCATACCTCGGGCAGGCCCTGGATCAACTCGGCTTGGGAAAGGAGGCCGGCACGAAGTTGGATGGCGATGAAAACTGGCAGGATCAGGAGATGCAGGCCATAGTTGAATGGCTCACAGTCGTTCATTTTGCAACGGGACTGGCTGGAGAAGCCTTGTTAGGACTTGTGTACCTTGTTGGTGTGTGTGCTGTCACCGGTCTGGATAGAACCTTAGTCATGCTCCGCTGTATTCTCCATCTTCATCTCGAGCCATTATCTCGTCTACCTACCCCTGCCTGGGCCAATCGAATGCTTCTAGGTACATGCCTCGCTCTTTTGGGCCTAACCATGGGAACTTATTTATTGTTCTATTCTTGGGTATGGGCATGTCTCTTACAGCGATTGTGCAACGATCTTCTCAATGTACGGCAGCCAAAGTCAGCTGTCTGATATTCAGAAAAAAAAAAAAAAGAACATAGTAATAATAATGATGATGAGAATAATAGTAATAATAGATTGCCATACATGTTGATATCTCACAAGGTAAGGTCTTTTTTCCCTAGTGCAAGCTACCAATTCATTTTGACTGGCTGTCATCTTATCATTCAATCTCTGCACTTGCATGAAATACTGATGCAGGATTTCTAAGAGAAATTGTTCGATAATTTAGTTTATACTACATATACAACATTTTTTTGGCGCATTTTTTACTTGTATAATCGAGTACCGTTGGGATCATCGAAAAGCATCTTTTTCTCTATTGCATTTCGGATGAAGGATGTGCCTTAAAGAATAAGCTTAGCTGGAATGAACGGCTTTGTACTCTTAGTGAAATGCTGATGCTCTTTTGATTTATCAGCCCCTCGATAAACCATAATATAGGGTTTATATCGAAAAAGAAAAGGAAGTTACATAAAAGAAAGGACTTCCTTCACATCAGAAAAAAAAATAACCATTTCTTTTAACGACAGCTACTGCTCAGCCAAGATGGAGACCTGTGAAGACGATTCGGATACAAGTACTGGTTCTTGGTTGCCGGAAATTAAACCTCGGCGAAGATTTTCTACTGATGAAGCGAGCTTATTAGAGAGCATGTATGAAGTGGATTCTAATCCATTACCCCAAACATTGCAGAATATTGCCGACCAATTCGGCACCGAGAGGAAAGTCATCACCACATGGTTTCAGAACCGCCGTGCGAAACACAAACGGAAGGCAAGGAGGCAGCGACTGCCGTCGTCAGGATTATCCCAGCCTAGTGGTCTAAGCGAAGCAATGGCATCTCAAAAGCTTACTCTGGAGCCAAATCATACTTTTGACAATATGCATACGCAGACGGATAATCTAACCGAATCTCCTCCTATCTACGGTGATCTTGTATGCGAAGAACGGAAGATCTTGTCCGCTAAACTACTGCCCATGGAAAACACAAATACCTTAATGTATCCTCTGATAGATGATGGTTCCTTTAGTCACCTTTCTTCTCTCCACACACAGCCAGAAGCAAGCACTATGCATTCCTTTGTCAACAACGTAGGCACTCTGTATGGGGAAGAAAAGCAAAATAGCAATTCAGAAGAACAATACCTCTTCAATGACTATCCAAATGATTCAAAAGCAGCAAACGAATTTGAATTTTTCTCATCTCACAGTATCAATTTCTCGTGGCTATAGCAAGTATAACAGAGACACAAAGACTCCAATCGTCTTTTACTATGCTTAGCTGCTTCCCAAAATATGCTACGCAGATGATCCAATAAAAACGCCAATAAATGTAATTTTCAAAAGGCAAATTGCTGGTACTGGATATGTAAGCAAAAAATCGATTCTTGTCCCGAGCTGTTGAAGATGCTATATTTGCATGGTGTTACCAGCACTATAATTGTTGCTAACATGAATAAACAAAGATGAAGAGAGCTTTCACCCATTATCAACAACACTGACTAAACGTAGAGATAAGTATGTTTCTTCCTTCTTTTTCAATTACGTTGTCTTGTTGCCTGGCTAGTTGACCTTCCACGACTTTGTGTTCCAGTCCTGTCTCGTTGGAAATTTTAAAACAGCGCAGAATCTCAGCGATTGAGCGACCGCGCGACCCAAACGCCTGCTTTCCCTTTGCGAGAGGACCATTAATTCATCCCAACCAAACCACCCAAGTCTCTTCTGCTCGCTGTTTCTAGGGATATATACAGAATGAGCCGACCTCGATTCTTCACAACAACGAAAAAAGGTGTGTCCAACCTAACATGACTTCATCTCGTTTTTGTGTCATCTTAACACTTTCAAACATTTGCCAGGTGAAAATTACGAGCTCAAGGCTGAGTTGAATAGCGAATACAGACATGTCCGGAAGGATGCCGTGAAAAAGGTCATTGCCAACATGACAGTCGGAAAAGACGTGAGCGGACTATTTCCCGATGTCCTGAAGAACATGCAGACGGAGGATCTCGAACTGAAGAAGCTTGTGTACCTTTATCTCATGAACTACGCTAAAACTCAACCAGAACTGGTGATCTTGGCCGTCAATACTTTTGTCAAGGTATGTATATATATACGTCTACTTGCTTGAAGGGGAACGTTAGGCCCGGTCTTGTCTTTTTGCTTATGTCGATGTTGCATAGGACTCGGATGACCCGAATCCTTTGATCCGGGCATTAGCTATTCGAACAATGGGTTGTCTACGAGTCGATAAGATTATTGACTATTTGACAGAACCTTTACGGAAATGCTTAAAGGTAAAAAGAATCTGCGAGAAATGGTTGGCTGGAAAAAGATATCATCTTAGGACGAAAATCCGTACGTTCGAAAAACGGCTGCCGTTTGTGTAGCCAAATTATACGAGCTGAACCCGGAGTTGACGGTGGAACAGGATTTTATTAATATTGTCAAAGAAATGGTCTCCGATATTAATCCAATGGTGGTTGCTAATGCTGTTGTTGCCTTGTCGGATATCAACGAAGCATCCCCGGAAAAAGATGTGTTTGTCGTCAACAGTACGATCTTGAACAAATTGCTACATGCATTGAATGAATGTACAGAGTGAGTCAATAGCAAACAAACAGCAAAGTGCTGAAATTATGTTCGGCCACAAACAGGTGGGGTCAGATAGCCATCTTGACGGCGTTGGTGGACTATAAGGCAGCCAATACGAAAGAGGCCGAGGGCATCTGTGACCGGGTCCTACCACGACTACAGCATGCAAACGGTGCTGTTGTTCTTTCAGCCATCAAGGTAAGAAAAAGAGGAAAAAAATACGAATCTGGGGAACAGTTGGTTTATTCAGCTATTCCATACAGGTCTTGATGATCAATATGCGACTTGTTAAAGATGAAGGTCTGATCAGGACGTTTTGTCGAAAAATGGCACCTCCTCTTGGTAACAAACGAGTTTTACAATGGTTATGGTCAAAAATGCTGATAATGAATCGCTACTAGTTACGTTACTGTCTAGTCCTCCTGAAGTCCAGTATATCGCTCTTCGAAATATTAATTTAATTTTGCAAAAGCGCCCAGAGGTGCTGAGTAACGAAATGCGTGTATTTTTCTGCAAGTACAACGATCCACCTTATGTCAAGCTCGAAAAATTGGAGATCATGATACGTCTGTGCAATGATCGCAATGTGGATCAGCTTCTAAGTGAACTGAAAGAGTAAGGAATGGTAAAGTGTCAGGTACAGTTGAATTCAACCTGGATATGATAGGTACGCTAATGAGGTCGATGTGGACTTTGTGCGGAAATCCGTCAATGCTATCGGTCGATGTGCTATTAAGATTGAAGAAGCAGCAGAGCGCTGTATCAATGTGTTATTGGATCTTATCAATACTGGTGTCACTTATGTAGTCCAGGAAGCGATTGTTGTTATCAAGGTAAAATGGGGCTTATATAAAGTCTACTATGGACTAATGGATGGTGAAAAGGATATCTTTCGCAAATACCCCCGAAAATACGAAGGCATCATACCGACGCTATGCGAAAATCTGGACGCATTGGATGAGCCTGAAGCAAAGGGTTCTTTGACATGGATCATTGGTGAATACGCCGAACGAATTGATAACGCCGATGAGTTGATCAACAGCTTTTTGGAGAATTTCAAGGAAGAGAATGCGCAGGTATGGGAAAAAAATTGAGATATTGAAGGGAACATTCAGCAACCCATTCATAATGACTGGTTTATAGGTTCAACTCCAATTGTTGACGGCTACAGTCAAACTGTTTTTGAAAAAGCCAGCTGAAAATCAGGATCTTGTGCAACGCGTTCTTCAGATCGCGACCAATGAGTGTGATAATGCAGATATCCGTGACCGAGCCTATGTATATTGGCGTTTACTATCGACCGACCCGCAGGCTGCAAAGGTAACTTACTGCTAAACAAAGAAAGAAAAATATCTGGCTCAATGACGCGATTTTCACCATGGTTTAAAGGCTGTTATCCTATCCGAGAAGCCGCCAATTGCAGGGGAAAATGCCGGACTGTCTCCTGCGCTACTGGATGAGTTAATCTATCATATTGGTACACTTGCAGCTGTGTATCATAAACCACCCGAGACTTTCATTGCTGGCAAGCGATATGGCGCTGACAACGTAAACAAGGCAGTCATGGAGTAAGTTCAGTGATGGTTTCATGAGATCATCTAACAATACCTTTTTCCGGCTTTGGGTAGTCATGCTGATGAAGATGATGTGACTGCACCACCACCTCAGATTCAAGCGGCAATAAAGAACAACGATATTGGCAACTTGCTCGATCTGGATTGGGATGAGCCAGCCAACCAAGCATCATCGCCCATTATGGCAGACAGTAGCAGCAGCCAGGGTGGAAGTGGCTCTTTGAGCGATCTTTTGTCACTGACTACCACGAGCCCCCCCGCCACAGCTCCAGCGACAGCACCTAATGCCGGAAGTAATAATGTGGATGATATCATGAAATTATTTGGTACTGGCGTTTCACAACCGGTCAACCTAACAGCCATGGCAAACACATTTACACATGACTTGTTTGGATCGTCCTCTCCGACACAACCCACATCTCAGTCGTCCCCATCCATGTCATCACCACAGCAACCTACACAGCAACCGGCACCTGCAAGCAAGGATCCATTTGCAGGACTTTTCTAAAGTAGATTGTAGAATGAATTGTTGTAATTAAACTTGGACGTTGAAGGCATAAGGCGTAAAACCTTAGAAACAATTATCTTGATTATGGCGGAGACGGAAGGGAAAATAAACAAGAGGAATCAAAAATTATAAGGCCACCTTGAGCGAAATGCTTGTTCCTTTGTGTTTATCCTTTTCTTCTCTTAACTCTATATCCGCTCCTTTTTGGATAACGGATTGCTTGATATATAAACCGATCACAAGGGGTGACTTGATGCGTAGATGCATGGGATATTTTTACTTTGCAGCGACACAACATCCATCTACACACACACGCGCGTACCCCGTGAAATATCTGCCTTTTTTTTTCCTGTCGTATTATTAACCCCTGCCGTTTTGTGGAGTCGGCGTTGGACTAGATCACAACCTCTTTTTTTTTTTTTTTTTTTTGCTTGCTTTTTCGGGCGCAGTCATCTGGCGTCCTCTCTTTTCCTATACAAGTCAGAAACCGAATGAACGATAGGATTCTTTTTTTCTTTTTCTTGGTCTGACTGCATGCAAATCGTTTTTTGGTGTTACACAATGGATAATTGCTATAGGCGGGCGGCGCCTTTGGCGTTCATGCAAAAGCACAAACAAGATACTGTGAGTTTCTTCTTTTTCTGGGCAAGAGGAAAAAGGAAGAGAAAATGATCTGCACGATAGCGTCTCTCATTGCTGTGCTCTATCCTTTCCTATGTCCGTGATCATTGTCAATGGCAAGGATGTGCAGAATCCTTTTTCTTTTTTCATCTTGGGTCATCCTTTCTTATGATGAATCGCGCATGCACGGGATACTATAGAGAGAACTAGAGAACAGAAGCGGCAATATCCGAAGAAAAGCCAAATAAAAACACGAAATTACTCAATGAACCAGATTTAAACATGATCTCATGGGTTATTTTTTTTTCGTTTCCTTTTATTTTTCTATGCAGAGTAAGCAGTGAATCGCATGGATGATGACACTGATTTACTTGCAGACATTAAACAGATCAATTGCATCTGTCTATGAATTAGAAAAAATCATGCTAGCAACAAGAACAGGTTTGAAAGGTTGTATAACNAAAAAAAAAAAAAAAAAAAAAAAGAAAGCGCATTGATTTTACTTTATGCAAGTCGGCACCATATGCACATCATACCTGTGAGAGAGACAAAAAAAAGGCAAATCCTTGTGAGACTTGGCAACCTTGAAACGGTTCCTAAGTTACTTCCTCTCTTTCTGCTTTTCTCCTGGCGATAACCCAAAAATAAAATTCACTAACAGAGATCGGCTTTCTCTCTTTTTTTCTCAGTCTTTCCGAACTTGTCACGTACTCATGATCTATGCGCAGCTGTCTCTTTCTTTGCGGGGGAGGGGCCGAAAGGATGGTTTTTCTTTTATGTAAGGACACTTTACCCTGACAGATGCAGATGGCCAAAAAAAGTAAAGAGAGAAAGAAAAAAAAGAGTTGCTGTTCTATTGAACTCAGCCTGCTAGCTTCATCTGATATGGATATAGACGAAGTAAAATGAAATAAATACAAACGGACAACGTTTTCGTTCTTCTGCTACTCCTTCTTCCTCTAACTTACTTTGTCTTATTATTTAATTTCTTTTTTTGTCTTTTCTTTTTATCATGTTGTTTTCTCAAGTCATTGGATGCTGTGCTATCGCAATAGGTGCGATCCAAGCTGCTCCAGTGCAGAAACGAGTCTATAGTGGCATCATCACCAATTGCAAGAGCGGTCAAGTGGCGCTTGCGTTTGACGACGGTCCGTTCCAATACACGGATGGTCTGCTAGATACTCTCAAAAAGCATGGTATCAAGGCAACCTTGTAAGTATCCTGACATCCTATGTATGAAAAAAACAAAGGTTTTTTATGCGATTGCTCTTTCTAATCTCCTTCTTAATCGACTTGAAGTTTCGTCAATGGTAACAATTACTGGTAAGTTGGCCAATAAAGAAAGAAAAGACACCGATAGTGGATACAGATACAAATGCTTCGTCTTTTGTTCTTTATTTTACTTAAAAAAGGGACCTTGCCACCAATTCTCAGGCCAAGAGTGTACTTCAACGGGCTTATAATGAAGGCCATCAGATCGGAAGCCATACCTATTCCCATGCTCATCTCACTGAGTTGTCAGAGGATCAAGTAAAACAAGAGATGCAGAAGGTGGAAGACTTAGTAGCAAACGTGATCAATGAACGGTAAGTGAAATTGAACCATGATGTTATGGAAACAATGAAAAGCAAAAGAAAAAAAAGGCACGTATTCACTTCTTGTATTAGGCCAGCTTGTAAGTCAAGTTTCTTTATTTTGTTTTAACGGAAACGAATGAGTGTTTCTAAATCCTGATTCTTGCTTTCTTCTTCTTTGAACCGTGGTTTCAAACAGTCTTGCGCCCACCTTACGGAGAGATTAATGATAAAGTAACCTCCATCGTCAATGGTATGGGTTATAGTGTGGTGACCTGGTCAGTCGATACCAAAGACTATGAATCCCATAACCTGGAAAGCGAAATGCAGCTCGTCCAAAGTGAGTCCAATGACAGCAAGGGCGTTATCACACTGGCTCACGATGTAAGTTAAAAAAGAAAAGGAAAAACGACTCGCTCTTGTTGATTCATCGAGCCGGCCGTGCTCATCTTCCCTTTCATGCTGATTTAGGTTTTCGATCAAACGTCTGATGAGCTGGTACCTGAACTCATTTCTTACTATACTAAGCAAGGCCTCAAGTTTGTTACCGTCGCTGAATGTAAATGCATTCGAGGGAAATACTGAAGGTTGATTCTAAACTAACATGATCATGCATTATTTTTCTAGGTGTGGGTCTTTCACCCTACCAGTGAAAGAGTATGTAACAAAAAAAAGATGAAAAAGAAAAAAGAAATTCACTTAGACAAAGTTGAATCATTTGGATCGCTAGTCATTTAATCTGTAGGATGTACAAGAAAAGCATATATTATCTCTTTTTGCTAAAAGATGCTTTGTTTATTTGCATTTTAAGTTTTGATTTTTTCGGTTGTTTTTTTTAATATGTGCGTGTGTGTTTATGTTTTCTTTTTCTTTCTGTTTTGTCATATCATCCAAAGTATGGCAAAATACTAAATACCCATCTTAAATGCAGAATGGAAGCAAAAAAAAAGTGTTTTACAGGCGAAAATAAAGGAGAAGAGAAAAAAATGAAAACCAACCAAGGAAACATGAAATCATATCAAAAAACGCACATGCATAATGCCTTTCTTTTTTCCTTTTTTTTTTTGTTCTTTTGGCTTTTTCTTGTGTTTACTTTTGGTTTCCTCCACGTATCTTATTTCCTCCACCGCGAATAGGAGCTCCCCCGCCACTACCGCCGCCACGACGTTGATTGTGTTGTGGGAAACGACGATCGTACTGTCCTCCACCTTGTTGCTGACGATTGTATGAATGTCTGCCAGGACGGCGCTCTTCAGCCAGAACCACCTGACTGCCGATATGAACCTTGTGTTGATTTAGTGCCTTCTGAGCAGACTCTGGGCTTATGAAATCCAAGAAAGCACAGTTTCGTGAAATATTCATCGTCTTGATCGGTCCGAACTTCGAAAAGGCTTCTCGGAGTTGCTCTTCCGATATAGCCGATGTCACATTCTTGACAAAGATCTGGTTTGTTTCTTCTGCAGCACTTTAGTGAACTTGCTCTTTCTTTCCTTACAACCTTCACTATGTTCCTGGTCTTACCTCTACGTTGATCTCTACCGTTATGTCCGTGGCCATGGCCATGGACTTGCTGATGCTGCTGCTGCTGCTGCTGCTGCTGCTGTTGTTGTTGTTGTTGTTGCTGTTGTTGTTGCTGTGGCACGGAATGTTGCTGTACAGGGGCCTGTGATGGCTGGATCTGGTTGGGCTGGGTAGCCGTTTGAATTGGTGGTTTGCTTTGCACAGGAGCTGCAGCTGTCGCGCCCTTAGTTTCCGCCGCCTGGGAACCCCATTTTGAAGAATCATTGGCAGCAAGATTGGCCCATGTTTTGGGTGCATTCGACTTGGGAGCTTTATCGGTCTGTTTAAAGTGAGGCTGTTTTGGTTGTTCAGCGTTGGATTCTTCCATTACGGCTACTTCCTTCACCGCCGGTCCAGACTCTACTCCCTTGGCCGCCCCATTCAAAGTAGGCTTTTCCTCCGTCGCTGCAGCCACTGATGCCTTCTCGACTGGTTCCTTTGTTTCTGTTACACCACTATCTGTCTTGGCTGGCTCCTCTGGAGCTACGGTGGCAGGTTCCACCACAGGGGTCGATGCTACTGTGGCCGCTGTGCTATCTAATTCTACGGTATCGGTAGGCGCGACCGTAAGTGCTGCTGTAGGTTCAACAGACTTGTCAGGCTGTGACACTTCTATTTCCTCCTCTTCTGTTTGTTGTTGAGGTGCCTCTTCCTCCTCGTCTTCGCATTGATAGTAGTCGATGTCCACTTCGTCCTTCAAGAAGCGAAATATATCATTCAGGACATAATAGCCATTTGGTTGTGGCGCAAGGAAAAAGGTCTGACTGAATTTCTGAGAGGTTTCATTTCTATTGCACATTTCACCCAACACCTGGATGATGATGCCATTGTTGGCTGACATTTGGCTGTCCACCTGAGTCACAAGAACTTTGCAATCTTTGAAATTGAGTTCCTCGATCTTCTTGCTAATCTCCTAGGAATTAGGGGTCAGATCGCACAATCCATCATCACTCAGATTCCTTCCATTTCTTTTCTCTTTTTTTCCCTCCCTCTCTCTCTGTGTGTGTGGGTATCTCTGTCTTTGTTCTTACCGCTTGTCCGTGGTATGTCTCTTGTGTTTCACCTTCATCGCCTCGTACGAAGTATGACTCATCGTTGTAAAAGGCGTGTAGCCTGTAGGGCTTTGTGCTCAAAAAGGTGTAATATTCACGTACAAAGAGGAGACCGATGTCCTGTGATGCCTGTTGTTGAGGGGAAATGCCATTCTTGGCTGGGATTCCCACAGTTGCATTGGCTTGCGTAGGTTGACTCACGGTAGCAGTCATTTTATTGGGTTACTTTTGTTTCTTTCTTTACCGAATGAAGGGGGATCTAGTTCATTTTGAAAAGGAACCGTTTGAGTTGCTCCATCCGAGCATAACACAGAACCCGCTGTCACGGAATGACTTACATGACGAAGAAATTGACAACAAACAAACAGAATCAATAGCAAAATAAGTCTATCAACGCCGACACAACAGAGGTTTTATGTGCTAACAGACAAAGATTAAAAGAAAAAGGGCCGGATTGTCCTGAATGTGGCAAACTGGGAAAAAAAGGAGGGGGACCGTCTATTCGCACCAGTAATCCGCACCAGCGTAATGGGAGCAGAGACGTCACCAATTTTATTTGGCAAAGAAAGTCAGCCAATCAAATCAACTGCATCAATTTCTTACCTAGAACTCCTGGAGGTCCGGCACCTCTGTGTTGAACAGTTGAAGAAAAAGAAAGTCCTGGGTCCAAACTGTGTTGAACAGATGGGCTGCATGGCAGGTTTATACTGACTTTCCAGTTGAAAAGTGAAGTGTCTAACGGTCGTAACCGCATTTTGTACTGTATCGCCCAGATATTGCATGGCCATCACTGCAAGACACGAAGGACTCCTGCAATGTAATCATCCTAGGCTAAAAAGTAAGAAAATTGTTAAAAAGTATAATTGAAAGCAAACGGATGCTTACCAAGATACAGCGCCGGTTAAATCCAACCGCTGTGAAGGCACCAAATAACTATGTTTGCGCATCTTAATCAGCTTAACCTTCACAGCGGTTTGCAGAAACACTAAATGAGATAAAAGTGGTTAAATTTTCCTTTTAAAATATGATACATTCCCTATAATTGAGTGATTTATTTTGAGAAAAGGCATCAGTCAGTGGGGGATGCCAATTGACAACTAAATTTAAGAAGCTACCGGTAATGAGGTACATCAGATTTTCCTTAAAATCTTGTGCCTTACCTTGCAAGGAAATATATATGGAAGTAACCTAGTCAATATGATCAACCTCTAAATACACGATAATTCACCAAGCGCTTGACACGCATGACAGAAGCTGCAGTTCATGTATGTACGAATGTCTACTTGAAAAGCGGCAAGATCAACTTGATATATCAATGTCAGTAGTTAACTGTAAGAAAACTGTCCCGCATTAGAGCTATCACATACTGAAAAGCTTTTAATATCGGAAAATTGTCTACGGCATACTGTACGATCAAACCCTCCGTGAGAGAGGCAAAGCGAAGAAACGAAAATGATAGCAAGAAAAAAAAACTTCTAAACAATCATAAAAGTTACTGATGTGACTTGAGACATCTCTAACATCAGGTCATTCATGAACCTCACCTAGTTATCGCTTTACATGCTGTGATCTATTAAATAGACAGAAAAGGGCAGCTACATGCATGCAAACCTGGATTAATGCACAAACCCGTTAGCTTAGAGTACAAGTAGGTTTAGAGATAAATGCAATAAGGGAACCGAGGTAAAGTAACAGAAAGGGACGCGTGAGAAACAATGATCAGTTCGCAGACCGCATAATAGACAACTTCCGTGAAACAAGTAGTTTATGCAAAATCCAGGAAAATGAGCACAACGGCATTACTTTCTGAAGCGTTCAAATGGTTTACCAAACTAACTCCTTTGAGGATGTATTAGTAGATCATCTTTCATTTCAATCTGCAGTTTGCCTGTCTCTTTCTAAATAGGAAAGCAACATGCCGATAATTCTTCTGTCAAGGATTCACTTAAACAGACAGTTATTTCCGGAGATACAGTAAAGATGAAAACCATGTTCCTCATTCGGCAAACCATTGCTCCGTTTCTATATATCAGCAATGTATTACTAAGGAATTGTATCAAACGAGCCAACGGAGAGACTCTGTAAAACTTAGATGCCAATGATGCAGAAGTTAGTTCAAATCCGGATAACGCATGCAAATATACAACTCGCTATTTTTCTTTCTGCTTGCTATACCCTAAGTCAACAGTACCAAAATGATTTCAAAGTAAGGCGTGACATACTGTCGGAATAGAAAGAAGAAGAAGGAGAGAAATGCTGTCCTAAAGGGATTTTTTCGTAAATCAAAGAATTTAGCCATATAATACGAGACATCTCTGGCAGCAGAACATGAATGCATTCCTTGCTGTTATCATCTCCGTGCCTCAAATCATTAGTTTTCTCTTAATTTCAGTATTTATAAGTTTCAAACTTTAACTATTTTTGACTCTCTGGATATTAGGAAAGCATATGATTACATGCTGGTTATTAATGTGTATTTGTGAGAAAGTTCCCTGACGAAGAAGAAACTAGGTAACATTCAGCAAAAGCGGCAAAACTTGATCATCTTTGTTAGCATCGGTTATCAAGCCAGTCATTGTCGGTCTCAACAAAGCCAAATACAGAGAAAAGTGCCCTAGGGTCATGCTACTTGTATGTTGACTTCAAGGAAGAGTTCTTTCACATAGTTTAGTTAGAGCGACAAAGACTACTCATTGAATCGATATTAAGCAGGATGCAACGAAAAGGAAGAGCCTCATGTTCTATGTTATCGCCTTGTGCTAGTTTAACTTTGACATTCTAGGTATACGACCTATGAGAGAAGATAACCGCAATATTGCAAAACAGGACATTGATGGGGACAATTAATGGGATCCATGGTGATGACAAATCCATATAAATGACAATCTGCAGCACCATTACCCAGAAATATAGCAAGTTGTGGATAAATCGTGTGATGAATTGCTATAAACTTTATGTCCACTATTCTAAGCAGACAATTCTGGGCTAATATATGCAATGATACGTATCCTTCCATTACATTGTCTCTAGAAGTGTATCAGGGCCTAATAGACTACAGCCAGAAACAAGTGATCCACTAACATTGTCTCAATTGTATGTAAGTTCTCGTTATTTTGCATGGCGTATAGAATGGATTGTGTTTGAGAGCTGTGTTGCGGTACATAAAACAGCACGATTACATGTTCATGACTCCGACCTGGCCAAAAAGAAAAAAAGGAATAGCGTGTATAGCTTGAATCCAATGGGAGACATGCTAATTATCCAGCATTGGCAGGTGCTATGAGATACTGCGGCGTTAATCAAGCACTATTAGAGCCTTTTTTTAGACATAGTAAGTGCTTAATTCCATGTCAGCCACACTTGGCATACGGAAGAATCAGCCCGGAAACAACCGGTGCTCCAGGACTTGGTCCTCTTTCTGTATAGAAAGTTGCTAGACAGAGTTGTTTCAAAGTCAAGTAGAAAAACCAACATAGAAAAAAAGGCGTTTTTTCGTTTTCATGATTCTCTTACCTTGATTATATAATAACCATTGTGAATAAGACGAGAATAAGAGATATAAAACGTATAACATCGTCCTTTCTCCTTTGTCGGAGAAACGATTATTTTCATTTTCGCGAGTTGGCGTATTTTTTTTAATTCGCCGCTACGTTGAATATGGGGTAGCCAACACGTTTTTCCTGGACCTCAACAATGGGCACTAATGATACGTGTGCGCTAGAATAAAAAATGTCGCACGTCATGTTACAGTTCCGTTTTGACTTGTACTATAAAAGGCAAGTCATATCGTTACGTTATTACCCCGAAGGTCGAAAATGACATGACTCGCTGGATAACCGAAAATAGGGAGGGTATCTTTATCCGCTTAGCATACGGACCCACGTGGCAAAATTTTGAACCGAATTCACGCATTGACCTAACAACAAAAAGTGTAACCAAGGCGCAGAAAAGATAAACATTCCTTGTTTCCCAACTTCCCCTCCTTCATATGTTTTGCTGAGTTAATAAATATTTCTCAGATGATATGTATGTCATTGTCAATGACAACAAGCTGCGTGATTTCTCCAGTTCTCGTTTTCCCCACATATCATATCCACTATTATTGAATGGTAGCTAAGTAAAAAGAATAAAAAAGTAACGTATGACTTTTTCCGTTTCTTTTCCTTCTTTTCTGTCATGGGGTTTTTAATGTGTTTCGTGTATTGAAGCTGTCTGAATACTCTCTCTTTACCCCGCCTCATTCGATCCCTTGACCTCATGTTTATTTTACCCTCGGAGTCGATCTCTCTCAGTTTTTAGACTCGCGTGCCAGGTCATGTGAGTCACTCCATTTTATGATAACACGCCACTCTCGGGAAACAATGGATAGGGTCCGATCAAAAGATTTTTAAATAACCGTATTTCCCCTAAAATGACCACAACACAACGAAAAAAAAAACGCCAAATTATACAGCTCTCTTTTTCATTCCTTTTCCTTATTTCACTTTCGCCTTGTCTCTATGTCCGTTGCCCCTGACACCCAATCAACCGAGCAATTGACATTGCAGGATATCCTCACCGATCCGAAGCTCCTACGAGCTTTTGATAAATATTTACAACAAACACAATCCCATCAGAACCTGCTTTTTATTGAAGCCATGTCTCAACTACGGCACGAAGAAGCTGATCCAGCAAAAATAGAAAAAATGCTTCATAGGTAAACGAAAAAAAAAAAGATGACTCCATTTCAAGAAAGAAGACAGTTCCTGATCCCACATAAAAAAAAGAATCTATAAAACCTTTATTCAAAGCGGAGCATGTCTTCAGTTAAAGACAGACACACAAGATCAAGTCAAACGTGATTTTGATGCCTTAAGGTGGGCGATTATCGATCGGCACTTAGCGATATCCATTTTGAAGGATACGGAAGAAGAAGTATCGGTCTTTTTGGTAAGTGTATTTCTTTTTTTGTGACAGCGGAGAGCTAACGAAGGGCAACTAGAATACGAAACTTTCTGGATTTCTACAGAGTCTTGCAACGCCCATTGGGTAAGCTATTTAATGAATGCTAAGAAAGAATCCTTCTTCTAACTTCTCTTTTTCCTTCAACGCACTTTAGCTCGAATATACCTTCACTTCACAAGCAACCTAAAAAGGATCAGAAACGTGTCGTAATCATAGGCGGAGGATTCACCGTAAGACAAAAAAAAGGACAATGTAAGAAAAAGGAAATAATGGATCGTCCGTCACAGGGTTTTACCGTTGCATCGGTTTTGGATCCCATGCCCCTCTTCCACGTCACTCTGATTGACACAAAAGGTTCGCGCGAAAAAAGCTTACAAAGCTCCGCAGGGCGCACTAACACTGATTTACCATTTTTCTTTAGATTCATTCGAGTATACACCGGGCATTGTGAACATGATCACGAATCCTGAAAAGTCTAGCTCTCTCAGAGTGCTCCATGAAGAATACGTTCGAAACGGAAGAGTCATTATTGGTTACGCCGACTACATCAATGACGACGCTACGAGTGTACAAGTCAATGGCGAAACAGTACGTAATTCTTTTATTTTACGCTAACCTTTTTCTTGTTTGAGTTTATTTTTCATTCATTTAATTGTATATTTATTTACTTGGGCAGATCTTGTTTGATTATCTTGTGATCGCCACTGGAAGTTCTTATACGTCTCAACTCAAATCAACCGATATTTCTTCCGTCTATCGTGTTTCCGGTTTGAAGCAAGTGTATGATGAGCTTGTTGCAGCCAGAAGGATCTTAATTGTTGGTGCCGGTCTTGTCGGCTGCGAATTGGCAGCTGAGATCGCACAACGTAAGTTCCCAGGGCCATACCCGGAGAAACAGATCACTCTGGTCGAGCTCAGTCCAACCGTCATTCCCCGAAGTAATCCCCATCAACAGCAGAAAGCAATGCAATACTTGAATGAATTGGGCGTCGAAATTATCTGTAACGAGAAGATCATGGACTTCAATGCGGAACAAGACAATATCTACCAAGGATCGAGTGGCCGGATCTACAGTGCCCATGACAGCAAGGTTTTCATGGCGACCGGGACCCGACCGAACAGCGGTCTTCTGCTAGCCAGCCCGGCATTGGAGTGCTGTCTCGATGACCGCAACCGGATCAGGGTCAAACCCACATTGCAGTTGAGTCACTGGAAATATCAACATATCTTTGCAGGAGGCGATGTCACCAATGTGATTGAAGAGAAGACAGGCTACTCTGCTACCATTGCCGGTGTTTGCATTGCAAGAAACATTTGCAGACTGGAAAAAGGAAAACCTCCTTTAACTCAGGGCAGCAAAGGTCTTTTACCTGCGCCTATCAAACCGCTCCATGGTATTGCGGCCCAAGGCGGGATCGGCAAAAGTATGTACAAGTCAATGTCTTTTTGTTCTTTCGCCTTATGGCTAACTCTTTTTGTATTTTTTTTTATTTCATAGAGAAACTCAGTTTATTTATGCGCAAATTTTCGTTCCTCAATCCGACATGGACAGCTCTCAAATACTTTGACGAACAGCAATTTGTCAAGATCGTACAAGATCGCACCAAAGCATCGGCAATTGTGGGTCGCTTACCACGTAAGCTTCCACTAAGACCTCATCATCTGGCACCCTCGCAGTCCACCTTGCCTTATGCTATTCGGACGCAAGTCGGTTATGACATGAGCTGTCAAAGCCTGGTCAGTTCGCCCTCGCCTCTCTCTTCCTTCCGGCGCCGACCGTCCTATCAGAGTCATCATCGCTGCTCAGCCCCAGATAACAATGTCAGCGGTTTCCCTATGCATGATGCTTACGATGACGATACGTCCATCGACGCGTTTTCGTTGACAATCCAAAACATTCACCTCTTTGACGATGACGGACCGAAATCAAGAAGATCGTCTTGCTCTTCTTTGTCGGAATCCTCCCTCAGTTCGGCGACACTTCCTCAACTTCGTGTATGAATTGATCCGACCAAGTACACGCATGCACGCACACACACACATACACACACGCACTTACATCGATTCCTTTGGTTTTTTAATGCTCATTTTACTTATGCAACAGTACGCAGTTCTTTCATTCTACTCTATAGACTTATGAAAAGTAAAACACGAAATTACATATGGGAAGTACACATAAAAAACGTGTCGTATATATTTAACCTACACGTCCAAGAATAAAAGAGCTTCTATGGTTTTAGTATCTTTTCTCTTTTTCCTTTTCCTCGATTTCCATAACCCTATTCTCCCAAAAGCAGATAGAGAACTGAGAGGTAAAAAAAAATGGTTCCATGATAATAACCGAATCGGGTATGATCTGGTTATCCTGATCTGGCAGTTAAAGAAACTCGAACTTAGCCAATGAAAAGTCCAGGAACCGGTAATTCTGTCTCACTCTTTTTTTTTTTTTTTTCATAAGTTAAATTCGCTTGCCATCAGAAAGGCCAGAATCTTCAAACTGATGAAAATATTATCGCCTGATAGTCAGACATGCATGGGCTGTCTCTCTCCCCTTCACTCAAACCCAACATCTGGCTGTTTTCCCCAACATGTGTTACGGAACTCATCCTAGTTTAGGCACACCGGTACAGAAACAAGATAGGATAAAAAAATCCATGACGCATATGTTCCATAGTATGCTGTATCTGATGTCTTTGATAGCAAGTGGGTACAATAGCGTTTCATATCAGTCATACGCTATCAAAAGGAAAGAAATGAGGACAGAGTCACTCGATCATACTCGCGCACCCACAAAATGGGTAATGCTGTATTAGCACTCGACATAAAGCCTTACATAGCTAGAAAACTCGACTAAAAAAAAAAGGAACGGATACGATCAGCACGTCATATGTTATATATATTCTTAATCACATCAAATTCGTTGTCATCCAACTGCCTTTTGTCATTATTCATCCTTTTTAGTTATTTTAATGCGCAGATGCATACTCGGCTTCGTGTGTACGACGACTGCTACTTCTTCTATCCTCTTCTTCTCTTTCTCTGCGTCGGCTTTCTTTCCGCTTTTCTCTTACACTCAGTCTTTGTGCCTCCATTAAATCGCTTTGCAATGCTCGCGTCGGGTGTTTCAAATGCATAAAGTTGCAAAAGCCTCCTCGATTGCATTCGGCTAACTCGTTCTGTCTACAACATGCTTCTCTGAAATCCGTCACGGGAGATAATTCTGCATACAATGGACGTCCTACCCAAGAAAACCATGCATTGAGTTACTCTGGCGCGTCGCCTTTTTTTTCCTCTTCTATCAATTTACCAGCATAAAATCGGTTATTCAGACTTTCTACGGCTTTTCCAGCATCTTCTTCATAACGGTATTGACAATACACATTGCCGACCAAATGATCACCGACATTGTCACAAACACACATCTCCTCTACTTCACCATACTTGGCAAGTTCCATAAAGACATCTTCGTAGAACAGATCGAAATCCTGCTGAAGCTGTTCTTCTGACATGTGACAGATGGGGTTGTGTGATGGATTCTGGTACATGTTGGCAATCAAGATCGTTTGTGAAAAGGTTGGTTTGACATGCTTTCTCGAACAACGTTCACCGTGACGGCATGCACCAATCTAAAACGAAGAAAGAAAAGAAACAAGGACACTTGGTTAATGGCATCGATTCTCGCCATTCATTTGTTGAAGTTCTTTTATGATACCTTAAAGTAAAAGGAACAATTGACTCTGTGAAAGAAAAAGAAAACAGCATCATAATCAGTTTGATTCACTCTTCTCTAAAGAACCTATGCAGTTGATGCTAAAATCAACTTACTTGTCCTTTTCGGTACCGTAAATACTAGCAAGATATTCAGCCATTGTAGGTTACAGGATTTCTTGTTTCTTTTTGGCAAATGGACAAGACCCAGAGGAAACCCAATTTAAACACTTGGAGACAAGACTTTGGGTCGCGGACCAATGGCTTTCAGTTTTGCGTGACCGTTCTTTCAGCGGCAGTTTGCGCACACCCACAATTGGATATTTGGGTCGATCGGGGTTAGCTGCAGCACGGAAGGATTAACAACCAACGGAAGGGAAAAAGCAAAACCTTGGATAAGATGAAAGTTACTAATTTACGTTTTATCCGAGGTATGTACATCAGAATTTCTGTTAGCAGCGCGAAAAAAGAACCAGATAAGCGATTGTCTTGCATTTCAATGCATATATAATTTCTGTCAGCGTCCGAATTGCTGAAAGCAGACAAGGGAAAGCAAAAAGCACTTCATTTTCCATCAAGTGTAAACCATTCCAAAACCATTGCCCTTCATCCAAGGCTAATTTGTGGGATCGCATCGAATACAAACCAGTTATCTTGCTACAGGACCTGCGTGTGGGTTTTTTACTTTATACTTCGGAAAACATTTATCATAGCAATAATGCATGGTGAATATTTAGAAGAAATTCCTTTCTAGAAATTAGAAGCTGAAATAACTGGCCTTCAGAGACGGGTACCATGGATGAAATCATTAAAAATTTGATCAGCTAGAGAGATCCAAGTTCATCGCACCAACGCGCTGAAACGTCGTCTTACTCGCATATAAGCTTTCAAGTCTGTCAATACAGCAAAGAAAAATTATAGTGCTATGTTTATTTGATGGAGCTTTACTACTGTAAAGAGGATAGGACACTAGCTGGTTCTTGTAACGGAACTTCAAGCAACCGGTAAGCTGAGTAGTTTTTTTGTGTACAGTTTGTAAATTCAGTACTGGATTTCAATCGTTTGCGCTGCTCAAAAAGCTACTTTGGCAAACAAACAATCTGCCCCCAAAAAGTGAATTAAATGAGCATAAACACAAGTAAAATACATAGTCTCTCTCCTTTTTACTTACGAAATTAATGCGTTATAGTTTGCTCATTAATGCAAAAGAACTTTAACCATTGTAGACGAATAATCGGGGAGTATATTTTGTTGAAATGTGTTAAGAAGCTTTATTGATGCGACCACCCACAAAAGACAAACCGAACGACTCTCAGGTGCCCTATAAAACGAGCCGATTTTTCAATGGATAAATCGATCTAAAATAGATTAACCAAAGGACAATGTCTCTCAGTATGACCTCCGTAGACAAGTAGACAGTTAAAAAGTTTAGATCGAGACATGAATCGTAAATATTGGAAGGAAGGCAAAGGAGCGGCTAGTCAGTGCATGAAATCGTCAATTACCTTATGCCATAATATATTGCGTAGGGTCGCGATGACGGAAATCTTGGCTGATGACGCGATAATAGTCATTGTTGTTAGTTTTCACAAAAGCAATGTATATTTAAAGATATTCGAGCCTCAGGCTAGTGTCTGACAAATCTAGGGTAGTTTGCTTCTTAGCTGCATGCGCATGAATGATGCAGTAGCAAACACGCTTTTTTTTTATCCCTTGGTAATTATTCGTTATGGTGCAGGATACCTTTACCCGGCCTAACCAATGATTATGATATTGCATCGCTGTGGTGTTGAATGGTAAGATACCCTAGCGGATGACACTGTCCGCGACGGGGACATGCAATGCGCGTTTATTCCATGCTGTTATGGATTGCAACCTTTTAATTATAAAATGAAAAAATAACTGTTCTGTAAAATATTTATTCCCAGCTGGCTATGTAGATGGCTGTGCTACCTGCTAAAAAGATCATTGGTTGAATAGAGGTTTTCGATACTGGCCGTCTCAAATTCTTTAATTTGGTATCCAATCCATATCTCTGGCTTTCTGTTCAGAAATATTTCTAGAGTGTCGTACATTGACTGTAAATATAGAGATATACATGTATACATCTAAATATATCAAAAATTTGAACAATCACTTCATTGATGTATTCACTTTTGTCTGTTCGACCGCCAGGGGCCTTGCGTATACTACGAATGCTGATGAAAAAAATTAAAAGGCAACACGTTATCTGCATAATTACTGATCGAGACAGCTAATTCATGCTTAATGTTCTGTTGCTTGCTCAACGTTCGTGTTAGCCTCGTGAAACATCATTCTTTTACGCTTGCTCGACTGTGACATCTATGGCTATTTTTGTATATGGCTCAAGGATTTGAATACACACCTAGCATCAAAGCACTCCGTATCAGAAAGCGTCTGTCTCTTTTATTACATATTTGTCCATGCAACACCAATAGGTAAATTGTTTGATTCTCTAATGCATCATCCATAGCTGACACCAAAGTTTACTTGCTGCTAAGGGAATATGAAAACTCAGCCATGACGATAAGTCATGTCAGTTCGTTTCGTTTAGCTCAATATAATTGGATTTGAGTAACTATTGTCACAAGCCGGAGAGACCATAGTATAGTTGAGCAAGATTTGGGCTATGTACAGTACAAGGCAAAGAGTTGTTTCCTTCCCAACTGTGGATATTCTGTTACAGTACCAGTGCAAAACCACTAGCCACTCAGCGCAAACTCATCTTATTCGCTGGTACAAAGGTATGTTTTAATTGCCGCGTAGTTTCTCCCAAAAAGAATGCAGCTTAATTATAACAAGCCATCAATGATATATATCGGCTGGCGTAATGCATATCGTTGCACTATGCTTCCTTATGAAAGATTTCCAGTAATGTGCCTACGCATATGATTTTACTGTTTGTAAGATTTCATGTCCGCTGTAGTTCGGCAACAGGGGCCTTGTCCCCTGCCGCAACTAGATAGGTTGCTTGATATTTCTGTTCCTTTCTGACCAACCTTGGTTCGAGTCCCGCCGCAAGAGCCGTGATGCCGTATTCTCTTCTTCTTCCTGTCCTTGTCCGTGTGAGCTACTCCGGTGGCAGTACCTTTCCCCGAGCACCCAACTCAAGACCACCTCTGGCTTTACCTGTTACCAAACGCTAGTTGTAGTAGAAATATATGCTTTCTCTTGTATGATCTAAAAAGTCCTTTGTGATCTGGCGAGAGCAAACATGCTTAGATAAGCGCAGTGTTCACGCGCCCTTGTGTCTTCCCCCTCCCCCCAATCAAAATCAAATTTCATCTGTAGTTCGGCAACAATAAAAAACCCCCTTTAGTGTAACCATATCAAAACATGTAAGTATTGGACACGCAGCAATATTCTAGATTCCGTTGAAAATGAGTCAAAGCAACCAACACCAATTATGCTCTAACTTCGAAAAGAGCATGTCTTAGTGACAGGTAGATATTGTTAAGAAACAGCATTACAGGTTTTATATATACAGTTCATGTGTAAGCCGCTGAAACACATAACAGGGTTCAATTTGGCGGTCCCCAACTGTTGCATAAGAAAAACGACATACTCCGCTACTGTGAAACATTAAAGGGAAAGATTAAACAAATTGCCCAGCATGCGCCATCCATGTCACGTTAATGTTTGATTGTCCAAACCTTTTAACACGCTTCAGTTGTATGGTTCGTCTTTTCTCCCATTCAACGCTGCCATCGAACAATGATCATACCTGTTGTCACAAGTTTTTGCAGCTGGATATCACTTCCTGCGGCTGGCACAGCGCTGACTTGGTGGCAATTCATTGCTCTATCGGTGCATGTTCCTTCAAAACTAGTCATCGGTGTCACAGCTCTTTCTGTTGCATTCTGTTGCATTCGAATGCTGCTTTTTTTACTTATTCTGTATATGCAAGCGTTGTACGTCATCGCTCAAACAATTGCATTCTCTCTGCTTTCTGATTTGAAGGCTGTCCCTAGCGCATTAAACGGATTCTTTCTTGTTTTTGCTGCGAATCCCTTTTTCTCGAAGTAATCTGGTACGAGTCACTGCATGTCTATCACTCCCTTTCCTTGAGACGCTTATAGTCTTCTTGCCCAACTGTAGCTTGCAACTTCATCGAATCGGAAATTGAACAGAGCACATGGAACAGGAAGTAACTGCTGCCATCTCGCCGAGTGGTCAATGCTTTGATGTTTTTATTTTCCTTTTCAAAATATTGAAAGCTACATTTGACATCCGCCGGTTGTCAGGACATAGAGTCGGTGGTGATTCGCTATCTGTTGTCCGTGTATCTTCAGCAGGTTACTTCCATAGTTCGGATTCCAGAGTTCTTTAGCTTTTGGGGATCTGGATATGGAAGTTGTCTTCCTGTACCCTCTGTGCACATACGACAACAGAGTTTTGTTTTCAGATAAGTATGTTATGGAAACTCAAAGATTGTCTTGACTCAAACAATGCGTAGTTTTCCAGGATTGCTCCGTGCATATACGAACAGTGCATATGGAACAGGAAGTAACTGCTGCCATCTCGCCGAGTGGTCAATACTGTGAAGTTTTTATTTTCCTTTTCAAAGTACTGAAAGCTACATTTGACATCCGCCGGTTGTCAGGACACAGAGTCGGTGGTGATTCGCTATCTGTTGTCCGTGTATCTTCAGCAGGTTACTTCTATAGTTCGGATTCCAGAGTGTCTTTAGCTTTTGGGGATCTGGATATGGAAGTTGTCTTCCTGTACCCTCTGTGCACATACGACAACAGAGTTTTGTTTTCAGATAAGTATATTATGGAAACTCAAAGATTGTCTTGACTCAAACAATGCGTAGTTTTCCAGGATTGCTCAGTACATATACGAATAGTGCATACGGAACAGGAAGTAACTGCTGCCATCTCGCCGAGTGGTCAATACTGTGAAGTTTTTATTTTCCTTTTCAAAATATTGAAAGCTACATTTGACATCCGCCGGTTGTCAGGACATAGAGTCGGTGGTGATTCGCTATCTGTTGTCCGTGTATCTTCAGCAGGTTACTTCTATAGTTCGGATTCCAGAGTGTCTTTAGCTTTTGGGGATCTGGATATGGAAGCTGTCTTCCTGTACCCTCTATGCACGTTTCAACTGAAATCTTCTCTGACTTGCCTGACGTGACCCGTGTATGATTCCGTGCCTGTATGCCCTTGTTTATTGCTGGGATAGCTGTAATGCCAATCTCCCTCTTGTGGAATTCAAGATGGTTCTCTCCAAGTACGCTCTATATTAAGCCAGAGTATTCTACTCTGATTCTCAACGGATAATGTATAAGGACATTAATAAATTAGAAGGGATACTGTTCTTAATGTTGTAGACACGATCGTGAACATTCGTGCTTGATTTTTTTAGAAAAATGTGTAATTTGTGGTGTTATCTTGTAGTTGAGAGAGAACGTCAATGACCGCATTTTCTGATCTTTTGCTTTTCAACCTTAGGACACCTGATGCGAAATACATTTCATCGGGGAGAGTAATAGAGCCTAGAAATTAAAGGACCTCAAGAACTAAAACTGCTTACTCCTATATAGTATCATCTCTATTAAAACTAAGTGAAACCTCGTAAAGAAATCGGACGTATACAGTCAAACCCCGTGGCGGTGATGGTGCTTAATCCTGATATTTAGCCTCTACAGCGAGGATATTTTAATTAGCGGGTTGTACCAATGGGACAAAAATTAACCGGTGAAAAGTACTTTATCTATGAAAAGCAATTCTAAAACGCTGCTTTTTGTATATTACTGAACGATGCTTCTCTCTGACCAATCCGATGTACTTTATGGAGCATTTGTTACAGTCATATTTTTCTTCCAATACTTTCATGAACCCATCCATAGGATCAAGCTTCTCTTCCAGGCTGATATTAACTCCTGGTGTTCGGTCGCTTGCTTCCAATTATTCCGCTCTATTTGCTGTCTCCATGATTAGTTTTCAGTAAGCAACACATGCACAACGGACTTTTTTCTCCTTACTCTCCATTACATAAATATTCTAAGAAGCATTCTTGTGCATCAACGCAGTGTTAGCTCTGATCTCTGCTTGAACAGCAGTAAATTGCTCTGTTTTGATGCAAATCTCAAGTAAAACATGGATAGAGTTTTTATTTCTATCTGCGAGGGCTAATTGAGACAAACACTCGATTTTATGGGTAGCTTCTAACCTTTACGAGACTTTCTTTCGTACCGCTTCCTCTGCTACTCTTCTTCTATGCTATATTGATAGGAGTCAAAATATCGCCACCTTTTTCTTCCAAGTTGGCGTATCGTAGCAAGATCAGCACTGTCAATTATCTCTGATATACTTCTTTTCAGCGAAGCATACAAATAATGGCACGTCTCTCGAGCAAGCCGTTTGGCAACATCCCGATATCATTCAGTGAAGTTATATCGTGAACCATTTTTTGGGTATAGCATGAAAATACGTCCATGTGCCTCAACTACTTACGCGATTGCAGCGTTTTGCGAAAGAAAATATAGTGCGAACCAAGGAGATGTCAGGCGCAACACTCATAATTCGCAGCTGGTAAGTTTTACTCATAATTCAGCTTAAGCCCTTATTTCCATAGCCCACATTCCTTAATGATGTGCGCCAACAATTAGACAGAAAAACCTTAAAATAAAGCTTACCATTCTGAGTCTTTTAAAGTACTTTTTTCCTTTCTCACATAAAGTACATCGTCTGAAACGTTCGTTCTATAGTTTTCAGCGTAATATCCTGGCTTAAAAAGAGTGTTTCTGTCAGAATCTTTCTCTTACAAGTCCCGGATATAGCGTCATACTACTGACAGAAAAGGAATGGGGCAAGTAGGCATTCGAGCTACTACTCTGATCAAACACAAACACCGCTAAAAAGATAATCTTAGAGTATCGATTACCTGTACAATCATGGTGAAGTAGACCAAATCGGAATTGCCTTCTCTGCAAGTTGCCTGAACATGTCCTTACTTCTTCAGAATTCGTCCTGATTGACGTCTGGAAAGATGATCTCCCATGCATTCTTCGTGATCAAGCAATCTTTCACCAATTCCTGGTGGTGTATAAAGTAGGCCATGGAATGGGCACAGAAATTCGCTGACCATAAGTGAGCCGCCATGGCGCTTCTCCCACAGTGTGCTCTCCCCATCCGCCAGCCACACCTTTGCGACGATGTTCGTTCAAGTAAAACAAGTGCTCATCATGTATGATAAGCATATATCTTTTCTCGCCTTCATTGAGCTTAGGTGGGCCAGACAATATCCATGTTCTCCCCAACTGTATATTCCCGTCTTTTCTTTGTAGTTCTTCATCCTTGCGGCCCAGGCTTTTCTATACTCCTTCGCATCTTCGCGTCCATGACCATCTTTGTAAACCTAGAAATAATTCAGTTGTTTATTTAGGCGGTTAATCTTCGTACATTTTTTTCCGCCTTCTTTGTATTTGTATCCCTACCTTCGCATGAATTTACGGACAGTATTCTCTGATACCAAAGTATCGTCCAGAACAAAGTTGGGAAATACGACATTCCTTAAATGCTTTTATAACGATTGAGGACGGCGACCAGCACATGGCAGGTTTTGTGACCAAAAAAAGCAGCGGCTTTAATATCCTCATCCGGAAAAATGGACAATGTCTTGGCATTTTTTTCCTTTAGCAGACGGCTTCGTTTTTACGTTTTCAAGGTAGCACTGCCCCTATTCACTGATTCTGTAGCTTGACGATAGGTAGACTTAGCCCGTAGGGTTATAGCAATAATTTGTGATGCCTCCATTTTCCCTTTACTCTCAGTCGCAAGGTGGAAGTACTGGAAAACGCTAAATCTAACTCTGAACAGAACGTTATCATAAGCTTGATATCATCTTTTTCATTGCTTTCAAGATTATTATCGATACTGTTAGGTGACGAGCGACGATCTTCGGGTTCCTAAAAATACCCATATTCGAGAGCTTCCTGTATTTTCTGGATTGGACTTGCAATTCTTTCTGGCGCTTTCTCATTGTGTATTCTGATTCATTAGAGTCAGCTATTCCAACAATCATAGAAGTGTTTATAAAATCATTTACTCCTACCAATATGCGGCTCTCTTAGATGAGTAGTAGAATCGTCCCTTGCAGAGAACACTAGCTTGTAAGCTGTTTGCAGCCCTTGCTGCTGTACAGGCGATTTCGGCTTCAATTTCTTCGTCTGTGTCGCTATCTTCTTTTTGATCACCATCAATTTCTTTTATGTAAACCAGTTTATCCGAAATACTAGCAGCTAGTCCTCAGTTGACTTTGGACCAAGGTTTCCGTTACGCTCGATTCTGTTCTCTAGCGAGCACAGTAACAGCTTTCGGTCTAGCTATTAAAGAGATAAAATATAAATATATACGTATCTAGGAAGAGGTCAAACATAAACATATGTAGTCCCTCAATTGAGTTTCAAAGTGAGGCAAATGAAATCTAACACTTTTATTGGCAGTACTATGTATACCAAAGTTCAAATGACACTTGTCAGACTGGACCTACAGGTACTGATTTTTGGATATTCATCGATCAACCAATATCTATCTGAAAGAGAGTATTTAGCAGATAGATAGTTTCGCACTGAGGGTATTTTTTCATTTCTGGTAAAAGTTGGGACTTTTTGAATCTTAGATGCGTAATAAATAATGGTAACGCTACGTTCGGCTCCAGTCCCTGTACACATATCTTTATGTTTCCTATGTTCTTGTACATTCGTGCCTTTTTGTCTTCTATGCTTCTATATCTCTTATATTCATGTACGCTTATGCAATATTAATTGTATATCCCTTAATATTTGAATAAATGGTTGGAGGCGTGGGAGGAAAGGGAGGACCTGATGGAAAGCGAGATGCCAAAGACTGGTACAGAAAAAATGTCCGTGTAACCTAGTCAAAAATGGCAATTACAGTAATTACTGCTCCACACAAAGTCAAGGCGTGATAACTGAGTTGCAGAATAGCAGAGCTATTGTGCTAGACAAGAAACAACCCTTTTTCATTTCTGGAGTTGATGTAGTCTATCAAATTTCGGCTGTTACGGCCGGTGCACTGTATCTTTAAATCTTCAGCACTACTTGGCAACTTCGAAAATACCTTTGATAAGAGCATCCATTTCGTGAGACATGGAGTGATAAGAAATTAAAACAAAAAAAAATACTAAAAAGTTTATCTTTCGTTTGTTTGGCTATAGTACTAGGCCCAGGAATCCTTGTTAATTGTTTGCTTTCTTTCGTTCTTTTTTTTTGACATCTCCTTAACAATGACTCCATTACAGTTTATAAAATCTAACTACCAAGACTTCTCTATACAAGAATTTTTCGCTAGCATGCAGTCCGATGAAAGAACTACTGCGAACGAGGCATTCAAAGACGCGATCAAAGAAATATGCGGTTGGCGGGCTCAATCGCGTTTGAAGGATTGGGCATTATTCGTTAGGCGCACAAATTTCCAGGTGAAAACAGTGCGATAAAGTTTGTTATTCTTTTTAACGCTAGATAATTATTCAGATCCTGCGCAGTAGCGCAGCAAATGAATATTGGGATCGCCAGGAAACAATAAAAGTGAACGTGCGGCAGCATTCTCGCAGCATCGAGCATATAACGCCATACGTACAGCAGTATGCAGTGACATGTATGAAAAAACTAACATGGCAAATACTCATACAATCTGGTAGAAATGAAGGAACAAAAAGAGCCGGAACCTCGGATAGTTCCCGTGAAGTAAGAATACGCCTTAATGCTAGAATTCAATTAACTTAACCTACTGTGTAAAAGAGAAAAATGCAAAAATGCGAAGAGTTGTGCATTTCCAGCGATGGCGATGATTCAGAAGTCAGCTGGCAGAGCTGTATCTCGACAATGAGCGTATCAGCATCTCACCTGTACAGGTACCTCGTAACGATTTCTATACCTTCATCAATGCAGGTCATAACCACAATCTTTTTCCCAGATTAGAGAAATATGGAATAATTCAATGTGGAAAAAGGCTACAGCCATGTAATGATATCCCAAGTAGCTTGTATGAGTCTGTTCAACTCGAAGAAAAGCTGCCGCAATTCCCATTTTCCAGATTTTCATTATATATAAAGTCGATATTGGCAGAAGAGGTTCTTGTAAGTATAACTATAATACATTGACAAGCTTTGAATTCAGTCTGACAGGATATAATAGAAGGACACAGAGTTGACGCTAGCACGTATATTTTCAACGGAGCACGTACATTATGAGTCGCGCGACGGAACGTTCCGATTTCTGCGCCAGATATTGTATACATTGTGAGTGTCATGTAACATTTGATAATGAGAAAGCTAACTACGGCAATCAAAATGTTGAGGGAGGTTTGTGCGGAAGAATATCATTTCTCTAAGAGGGTACAACTTCAATCTTTTGGAGCACAGAAGCACCGCCTGATGCCTATAGATGCACAGTATACATTACGTCAAAATAATCTAAGCTATTTTATGTCCAGTCCATAATATCTACTCGATGTAGCGATAAAGTTAGATATTTTTAGTATTCTTATCGCGGATTGTGCAGAAAATACTCGCATACTTGCATCTCTAGGACTTGGCGGATTCTTCTTGTGCAATGAAGTTATATTGCGTATATCACTCTTACAGAAATAGTATTCTCTCGCAGCCCATACTTCCTTTGCCTTCATTTGTTTTACTTTTATGCAGCTCTCAAAATCTTATAAAGTCACAGCTCAATGAATCCCCAATTTTTGCCTCGGAGGCTGCCTATAGCCATTATGCGTTATGGCCTTTAGTAAAGCTCACCATGGATGCCGTGGAACCCATTCCATTGGGTTTCAAAGTTGGTGAGACTTTTCTAAAGGCCATGGAAGACATTGGCACTTCCATAAATTATAACGCAGATGGTACCGGGTACCTACCGAGGTCAGGTCTCGAAGTCCTTTTGCTGGAGGTTTCGGGACCCTATGGCACGACAGACCGTGCAAAACACGTGTATGATCATGTAAAGGCAGCGTATGGTTGTATAGCCATGCTCAAGGCCATACTAAGGAAATACCAATTTGCCGAGCCTGCCTTGATCCATGACGTGCACGTGGTATTTCTGCATGCAAGCGGCAAGGGTATAACTGACGGTTATCGGTACGTTGCGTGTCAACTAATGTGCCTTTTGTAGATAAATGCCTGCGGTTGTGGTCCATGCGACCAATGCAAACCGGCGCTGTTTGCAAGTTTGAACGGCTGGCGAAGGCCGCTGTTGACGTAGAAGTTGAAAAACCGACGTCAGTCCTGGGTGTGATCGACTTCCTCTGGAAGGCTAAGGTAATTCGTTGTGATATTGATAAACTGCATTACATATCACATAATTCTAGGCCTTAACAGAGCGAGCTGTGGCGGCCGTGGAGACATTGAAGAAGTCCCACGAGGACTATCTTATCAACTTCGACCGATCTCCTGAGACTGACAGAACTCCTCTGCATCTGGCATTAAAGCCAGATCCCCCCAAGCCGGCGAAAAACGGATCTTGTGTTGGGATTGCTGGGCTAGATCCTCGTTCCTTTTTGGAATAAAAATGTGTCTCACTGTACTGCAGCCAGAATCGAGTGTTTCGAAATACTATACTGAAAGAGCACTGTTACGTTTTTCTATGTGCTGCAAAGTATAACAGAAAATTTTGATGACAGAAGCTGATGGTTCCAGCTTTTTCAGGATAATAAGGTGCAGAACATAGCAACTCATGTGGTGTTAGATCGTCCTGCCTTATTACTTCATATTCATATTATCGCTTCCAGCTCCTGCGCCCCTTTGATTTTTGTAATAGTGGACATATGAGTGATACTTTTCTCTCTGCTTTCACTGTAGCTTATACGTCCTACACGCTTCTGTCCATTCCGACCATCCATCAATAACTATCCATACTGTCTTTCAGTTTTCTCAGTCATTGGTTTACTGTGAGCGATCTTTGTATTGCTGTGGATATTATCAATCAAACATCTGTTCCGTCCACTGTTAAAGAACCACAGGATATAAGCTATTCATAGTAAATGCAGCATGAAAAGAATTGATCCACATGGTTACATTTTCTGCATTGCGCCAAGAGGGATTATCAATCAACAATAAATCACAAAGTGAACAAAGGGAAACAATCCATTTCAGACTGGGGTTCATCCTCTAATAAAATCAATGAGGTTTGATTCAATGGTAGCATGTCTCTCCTTTTCTACTCGTTAAATAGCGCTACGTTCCCTCAGTTTCTTCTTGGCCGAAACTTAGTTAAATAATGTATAAGCTTCTCATTTATTCAGAATATAATTTGATGAATCTCTTCTCCTCTGGTCAAGAGTGTCTGCAGCTTCACAGCGTGAGTCATCCTATTTGACAACGGCATCAATGCAACCGGCTTCCAGGAATCATGATCACGAAGTTGTTCAAATTAGGCAATTGACCATCCCAGTTTTCCTTGTTCTTAATACACCATTCATTTCATATCTATTGATCACTGCCAGACTCGTTTTCTTCTTTTTTTTTCCGTGCAGTGACGATTTTTTTTTTGGATCCGATCGCTTGGGGTTGTGTCACTATCGAGTTTGGAAGTATTCCTCGCTGTCAAGAAAAACCGAGGAATTACACTGGGATCACCATCGATGTCTGTAGCACAATAGAGTATTCGCATATTATGCCAAGTGCTAATGAGGATGTCTTTAACTTTAGGATATGATAAAGATCACTTAGGACAGTAGCATACACTGGCTACTGATGGAAAACTTTGTGTAGAATTCTAACCTTAAGGATCACACATATCATCAAAAAGTTTATGCACTTTATAGAAGAATAGAAAAAGACAAATTTTTCGGGAGAATGTACCATTATTCTACACACACTCAGCTCATAAATTTCCAAGAAATGACATTTTCTCTTCCGAACAGTCCGACAACCGCTTGCATTCTTTCGCTAGATCATGCTTCTTGATCAAGATAGGTAAGCGAGCTGAAGAAGCGCAAAAAGGGTAATTGTAAAACTGTAATACAGGCAGCATCGGAGCAAGATACGAATGTCAAGAGTATCCTCTTGTTTAAGCTTTCTCTTTGATAACACCGAATAAATTACGTTAACATTGCGGATTAGGTTTAACGAGCTCCGACAGGGTTTACCATTTAGTCCTTGTGTGACGATCTATCCCTCTCGTGGGGTCTAAGGGTCTACCTTAACTTCATCCTCTTATGCCAATGTCTGTCAAAGTCATAGAATGCTGTTATAAATATTATCAATAAAAAAGCATAGTGTTGCAATATGGCTACTCAGCTTGTATTCATCCATTCAGTCAACAATCAGACCAAACGGCATTTAGAGTTCACAACTGATCTGTCGATTTCTTCTTTACACACGTGTGTCGCCGTAGAAACGGGTCCATTAAGAATCTCCGGTAGACAACGTCTCCAGCGATCGGGTTTGTGGAACCTTTCATCAGCATTGTTCCGGAAATGGTATTTCTCGCCGTGTCCGAGTTTCTCAAAATCGCCTCTGCTAACCTTCCATTACAAAAGCGCTAACTAGACATTGTTCTGTAATGCTCTCTTTCCGGAAAATAATTAGCACTGTTTGATATATCATTATCTGTAATGTTCACTGCCATTGCCGTCCAGATCGTACTGCGGCATAGCATTCCTTGTCCTTGTCATTGTTGTCTCAACGTTAAGGTTCGGATGTTACACAGGAAAATACACAGTCAATTTACACTCTGGCGGTACAATAGGTGGAATTCGCTACAGCAATACTTTGGTAATTAAAGCATGTTACATTACTTTCTCGTGAACTACCTTTTACAGTTTGTGCAACATCTTCACAATGGTTAGTATATATGGCCCATGCTTTCGCGCAACCAAGTATTCTTCATTCCAACAAACACAATCAGCAGACACAGTATGAAGTCGAACGCTAACAGCAGCTCTGGATACTCGTGGCAAGGATTTGGAAAGGCTGGTCTTTTCCGAGGATTTTCTTTGCTCAGCGCGATCAGCTTGATGCTCTTGCCGGTCCAGGAGGTGTCTGCTCACGGTGCCCTTGGTTTCCCTCTTGCACGACAGTACGGATGTCAAATCGATGGTGGCTATTACTGGCCCGAAGATGGTTCCAAGATGCCCAACAAAGGTTGCCGAACTGCCTATCTCGATGCTGGCAAAAGCTACTATCCTTTCCAGCAGTGGCAAGAAGTCTCGGCCAATCCATCCAACCCGGATAACTTTGACACTGTTAAGAAGGCTGTTCCCGATGGTCTCCTCTGTGCTGGTGGTGACAAGCGAAAGCAAGGACTTGATATTCCCCAGGCTGAAGGATGGAAGAAGACAGTGATTGAACCAAAGAATGGCAAGTTCCGTTTGCGCTGGGAAAACACCCGATCCCATAACCCTGCTATCATGAAAGTTTACATCACCAAGCCTTCTTACAACCCAAGCAAGCCTTTGCGTTGGTCCGATTTGGAGATGATTTACGACGAAACTGCACCCAACCCAGTGTCTGCCGATGGAAAGGGTCTTGTTTCTCAAGTTACTTCGTTCTACTACCTCGACGTACCTATTCCTGCGGGCCGTACCGGTGACGCTATTATCTACAGTTGGTGGCAACGTGTTGATGCTGGGCATGAAGGTTTCTTCAACTGCGCTGACGTTACTATCAAGCAAGCTGGTGGCGCTACACAGCCAGACAAGCAACCTGATGACAAGGACGACGACGATAAGCAGAAGCCAGATGATAAACCTGACCACAAGCCAAGCTCCCAATGGATTGATGAAAAGCCTTATCTGAAGCGTGGTATTACGCCAAAGGTGGGCGACAAGGTGCGCTTCCGTGTGACAAATAGCAACAGCAGTGGCCGAAGCCAAGTGGATGTTACTCTTCCCATTACTGCTAAGAATGTGCGTGGCTTCCGGTGGTCGAGGGAATTGGCAAATACCTTGAACAAGAAATACAAGACTCAGGTCAGAATTGGTGTCAAGTCAGGCAAGAGCATCAAGTATCACCACTGGGATACATACGAGAATCAAGTGTGGCTCAAGTCCGGATACAGCAGCACTATGAGCCTTATCAAGACTAACCATTCCACCAAACATTAACTTACCAAATGACGGCTAGTGTTTGATACGCAACTTTTTGGTATCCGTCTTGATTTTATTTTCGGCAGGTCCGAATCGTCTTTCATGATCATTGCTTTGCTTCTTAATCACACCATTTCTTTTGCTTTCATTTTTTTTGGCATGGAATTGTGCTCTGTAATAATAAAAAACAGCATTAAGCTATTGCAAAATAATTTTCCTCCCTCTAATTTGTTCTATAAGACTTCACTATTTTCATGGTTTTCCTTCTCAATTTCAATGTACCTAAGAAAGTTTGTTAAAAGAAAATGACGTTTGTCCAGCACAGAATATAATACTTTATCCTACACAAACCTTCTTTTCTACCAGTATGTTTGCTGTTGTTAAACCCAAAAATGTTTAAATATTGGAGACTTGTCTTTCAGGATTGTCAGAAATTGACAGGTTCACTGTGACTCCGTTCGACTCTTTTGCAAACGGCTTAAGCGGAAAGGCAGGTGATTGAAAGGGCTCCAAAATATCTTTTCTGTTATGAAAATGCTAAGTCTAATATTCGTTTACTTTACATGAATGTTCAATACTTTTTATTCTATCGTAGCATTGGCGCTTGATAGCTGTTCATTTCAAAGCTCTTCCAAATATGAACAAATATCTTTATGTACGTAAAATACCAACATTGTACCTAATGACAGTTCAATATGTTCTACTTTTACATTTCCTCCACGTCTTGCACCATGCTCTGGCCCCATCGCTGTATTGTTGAATTTCTAGCAGCTTCATTTTCACTGTCGTATCCATAGCTAGAATGGATACTCTCACTACTCTGATTATGTCTAAATAGGGAAGATGGACTTTAAACACGGACTTATATAATACGGGATTAAGCAATCTTAACTCAGTTCCTTAATATAATGAACAATGCCGAGCTTCTATGATCCGCTACGGAGAAGTCTCTCCATTATAGAAGGCAATTACAAATCACTTAATACAGAGCACAGTCCATCATCACAGTCCTGTCCATCTAGACCCACAGACACTTTAGTATAAAAGAGTAATGTTTTCATTTGAATAAACATCATCCTACATTGAGTCTCGCGTATATTGCTTGTCTCTTTTTCTCATCAGATAAAACATTACATTCACTTTCGGTGTGCTAAGGGTACGGAGGCCAGAAGGACAAGGAATCAAATGTCAACGCAGATATGTCTGCGCGACACCATCCACGAATTTTATTTCCACCCAACTTACTTCCTGTCCACCGTACCTAAACAGCCCTATATATCTGTTACGATTGCTTCTTCAATAACGGTGCTAGTAGCATCATCAAAGATATTGCTTTTAGTTTTCAGTATACGTCTATGTGTAATTCTCTTCCTTGCGATGGAGGCACCGTGGTATTTGTTGGTGTCATGTTGCGAGCGAAATTCCAGAAGAGCTAAAAGCGTTTGCTTTGCAAGCAATTCATATCTTTGCACGTTCATTCACCTTTGTTTATTTTCTCAAAGGTCAAAAGGTTTTTTATCTTAACAGACGGTCTTTTTTCGAAGTGCTTTTGGTTTATGAGCTAGGATTTGGACATATGCTTTTGTTTTCCTAACGGAGAAGATACCTTTAGCCGAATTTATCATTTCCATTGTTTAATAGCATCAGCGCTAATGCCCTTGATACATACCGCGTAAGGCCTCACCATATATTTTGTGGTACACGTCGCCATGAACAGGATGATCGGAATGAATGTGTTTCCATTTACAGTGAACTTCTCTAGTTTGGAACACCGACTGTTGTATCCAAAAGGATAACGAGCCTAAATAAGGCTAAACCATTATAAGATCATCTACATCGGAGGTACTATGTCATATACTTCCCGGAAAGTTGGGAAGAAGATGTATGTTGATAAAACTAGTGATTGACATTACTAAAAGTCATATCACGATAGCTGAGATAGTGTTGAAAAAGTATAAATAAGAGAGTGGTATCGAAAATAGAGCCATATTCCAGTCTCACAGAATTTTACTGTTCGTATCTTCTTATTTTCTTTTATCTCGCTACCACACCGACTGCACCTCTTCTCTAAATCAGAGATCTATCACCGAGCACGAAGACAAGGTGACACTCCTCTAGCACAGTCAATGAACTAGTCCATGTCATTCACCTATCACCAAGAAGAATGTTCACTTATTAGAATCCTGAAAAGGGTCGAACAATTATAAATCACCAGACAAATTAAAGATACCTTCACAATCTCAAATGTCTTATCCGGCAATTTTAGTGGATAAAACGTCAGTCCAGACTCCCATGTCACCATTTCAGTTGTGATTTCTGTTCGGATCTGGTTGCACGAATATCTAAGACTGAAGACTGACCCATCGTTACCGATCGTTCAGATTTTACAAAATAACAGTCGCCACCTTCCCAACCCACTTTTACCAGCACGTGTTTGCAAGGATATCAAAAGATAGCAACCATTCATGAAATAAAGACGGTCTTTTTACGTCTCGCTTATTCACAGCGTTCCTCTGATATCGTGCTAAACGGCACACTATCACGTTTCTTCCCTTAGACCGTGGGCAACGATTGAGATTTTCCGCATGCATTTTCTCTCGACGTCAGGTATCAATGGTGGAGTGCTGTGAATCATCTCCGCGTAAATAAATTTGTCTTTAAACAAGTTGTTCAATCATTTCTCTGTGTGAAAATGGCAGTTTATGTCCGTCAAGATTTTGTGTGAAACGCCATCAGGCGCAGCATCGTCTAAAGGAGCGATTTTTGATAACAAGTGCAAAGCTACCAAAAGACGCAATGTGACAAAAGCTCTGCGGGAAATGGATGGAACTGAGCACAATTTGCTTGGATCATCAGTCGTGCTTGAGAAGCTGCTCGGAGTTCATGTCCAACCTAAAGTTCTTTCAATCCCAGGGGCAAATTAGCAATCTGATACAATCCACATAGAGAACTCCATTTTGTCTCATTCACTCCAAATTGGGCCTTATCATTCGTTCATTGAAGCGGAAGATTACGTGGAGCTAAGCAATGACTTCTACCGTCTGTTAAACACCGATTGGTTTATGAATCCCTAAGTGAAATATTTTTGTGCACAAATCCTGGCTGGTGCAATTTTGCTAGAATTTACGCAATTATTGATGATCAACTGCGTTGAAGTCTACAGGAGGGTACCCTCCGTTGATAAACACCATGAGCGCTTCTTACACGGATCAAAGTTGAGACAAACATCGCATCCCTTTCAGCAAAATGTCTACCCTGATGTATCTGTTTTAATTAGCGAAAGGGATAGCTACGCGAAGTTGATCTTGGGGACAAAGTCAATGAACGCCTTGGTCACATCAAGCATAAGACTTGATAAAGACACTTTGCCAGATGTGGGGCTATCCACACCAAAATCCTGCCAACCTGCAAGACCAGAATATTTTTGTCCAAGCGAAGTGCCGAGAAAGCATGTTTCCTGCTTCAGCAGACTCCGTCGTTGACATTATATCCTTTCGATACATGTGGGCAACTGCGGCAGTTGCGGGCTCACTTTGATCATGAGACAACATTTTCGTTGCTTCGGTCGTCCTCAGAATTTACAAACCAGAACGATTTGCGACTGTATAGCATTTGGACCATGGTGGATGTCGATGATGAAAGCATGAAGGACGCACAAACCAAAATAACCTCGTTGTTTTTCAAGTCCATCGCACGTTCCATTTTGGGAAACAATGGATCCATCACAAAAGGTCAGGTAAAGAGACTGCATGATCAAAGCGAAGACAAGATCAAGGTCATGGCGGAGGAAATGCTGGGATTGTCAGGTGAAGAAGAGTTGCAAATAATTGGCAACCGACAGCTCGACAGCATCTTGACGAAAATGGCCGAAACAATGATGAGCCAGATTGGACAGGTAAACCAAAAGGTTGTAACAGCAATCTATAAGAAATTTCATTGCTTGACAGAAATAAAGGCGAGAAACCTCGTGTGACCTGGTGCGCGTTGGATCAAAGCACAAGAAAATTACATCTCAGGCCTAAAACTCTGATATAAGGCAACATTTCTACGTTAAACGGATGTCTCTCAAAATGCAAAGAACGTAAATTTGTCAGATGATTTACATACTTGCGAATTAAAAGCTACCTCCAAAAATTCATGTGACATAACGCTGAGCTTCCTTTTCAACACTTAATTTCTATGTTACCTATAGTGGTGCAGTTTTTTGACCGATTTTTTTTAGATGAGACTGTGTTAATTCTTCAGTAGAAAGGGGATGTCTTGTACAGACAAACCTTCCTAATCTGCGATATTAGAAGCTTGGATGTTCAATGTCTCCAGACTATTCTTTGCCTGATAAACAGATTGCGACAGAAAAGGCAGGTTTTAAACAATATAAAGCTAAAACCATGATAATACACCCCTTTCATCTCGCTACTCACCATCAATGCTGCTATCATGTCAAAAATCCTCACCCACAATATCCGTTATTCTTAGGTATTACAGTGCCCCCGCTATTGTCAATCCCATTAATGTCACTCCCCCCGCCTATTTTCAACCACTATAGCCTAACGGAGGCATTGACAATAGCGGGGGTGACTGTAGGTACTTGGTATGATCGTTTTTTGAACAGATTGTCAGCTAACAGATCCAAGAGGAGCACGTGCAATCTGATCTGACCTTTTTATGCAAAGTTCGTTGTTGACATTGAGCTTGGAGAAAGTGGCATAGCTTGGAATCTTGTAATGGTTTGACTCCGCCTGGAGAGAGTTCGTCAAACATTCCAACGGCTTCATCATATCGATACAATCACGAAGAGCCTGCTTTCTCTGTTAATTCTACCAGGTCAGGATGCCTCACATTCCAGCACTTTTTCTACCTTTGCGAAAAATACAGCGATACCCCTTTAACCTGCAGGTTTCTGTTTCTTCAACAACATCAAAGTTAACAAAAGCAAAATAAAAGTGAAACCAACATCATTATTTCTTTCGGTACCTTAATAATACTGGAGCATTCCACGGCGCTACGACTTTGAGATATATCAATAGATTGTTCTGTTTGACAATGCGATTTGGTATTAAGACGTATTAGTGTTTAAGAGATTGCGACAAGTAGGCTTCTCTGTTGAACCCCCCCCATGCTTGTTCAAAGTCAAGTCTTCCAAAGAATAAACCTGTTAGGTAGTACAAACACTATGGGAACAATGGTTCTGCCTGGTATGCAACGGTTCCTATTGAACTATTTGTGGTTCCCGATGTACTATCATCCATTAATCCTTTCCGGTTTCTTTTGGATCAGTGAAAATTCATGAGAGCGGTACTACGTAAGGTTAAAGTTCGCTGGGAAGCACCGTGCTTTGACAGACAAAAATTTCTAGCAAAAGTTAGATAGTCTCTTAGCAATTTCGATAAGAGAAATGAGGTGTCGGCGCCTCTCAGTTATTTACCTTTCCACTTAAATGGTTCGCAGGACTGAAAGCAAGAGAATATTATCATATTTACTATTACTGATGAATGACAACATTTTTATTCCCGTGAATGGACCGCATACATAGTGCTAATGTCAACATGACATACGTCAATGACACAAGATATCGAAAGTTGAAATAAACTCTGTTCAAAGTGCTGCATCCTTGTATTCTTCGTAGCCAGCCAAACGGAGTCACAGTGAACCTGTCAATTTCTGACAATCCTGAAAGACAAGTCTCCAATATTTAAACATTTTTGGGTTTAACAACAGCAAACATACTGGTAGAAAAGAAGGTTTGTGTAGGATAAAGTATTATATTCTGTGCTGGACAAACGTCATTTTCTTTTAACAAACTTTCTTAGGTACATTGAAATTGAGAAGGAAAACCATGAAAATAGTGAAGTCTTATAGAACAAATTAGAGGGAGGAAAATTATTTTGCAATAGCTTAATGCTGTTTTTTATTATTACAGAGCACAATTCCATGCCAAAAAAAATGAAAGCAAAAGAAATGGTGTGATTAAGAAGCAAAGCAATGATCATGAAAGACGATTCGGACCTGCCGAAAATAAAATCAAGACGGATACCAAAAAGTTGCGTATCAAACACTAGCCGTCATTTGGTAAGTTAATGTTTGGTGGAATGGTTAGTCTTGATAAGGCTCATAGTGCTGCTGTATCCGGACTTGAGCCACACTTGATTCTCGTATGTATCCCAGTGGTGATACTTGATGCTCTTGCCTGACTTGACACCAATTCTGACCTGAGTCTTGTATTTCTTGTTCAAGGTATTTGCCAATTCCCTCGACCACCGGAAGCCACGCACATTCTTAGCAGTAATGGGAAGAGTAACATCCACTTGGCTTCGGCCACTGCTGTTGCTATTTGTCACACGGAAGCGCACCTTGTCGCCCACCTTTGGCGTAATACCACGCTTCAGATAAGGCTTTTCATCAATCCATTGGGAGCTTGGCTTGTGGTCAGGTTTATCATCTGGCTTCTGCTTATCGTCGTCGTCCTTGTCATCAGGTTGCTTGTCTGGCTGTGTAGCGCCACCAGCTTGCTTGATAGTAACGTCAGCGCAGTTGAAGAAACCTTCATGCCCAGCATCAACACGTTGCCACCAACTGTAGATAATAGCGTCACCGGTACGGCCCGCAGGAATAGGTACGTCGAGGTAGTAGAACGAAGTAACTTGAGAAACAAGACCCTTTCCATCGGCAGACACTGGGTTGGGTGCAGTTTCGTCGTAAATCATCTCCAAATCGGACCAACGCAAAGGCTTGCTTGGGTTGTAAGAAGGCTTGGTGATGTAAACTTTCATGATAGCAGGGTTATGGGATCGGGTGTTTTCCCAGCGCAAACGGAACTTGCCATTCTTTGGTTCAATCACTGTCTTCTTCCATCCTTCAGCCTGGGGAATATCAAGTCCTTGCTTTCGCTTGTCACCACCAGCACAGAGGAGACCATCGGGAACAGCCTTCTTAACAGTGTCAAAGTTATCCGGGTTGGATGGATTGGCCGAGACTTCTTGCCACTGCTGGAAAGGATAGTAGCTTTTGCCAGCATCGAGATAGGCAGTTCGGCAACCTTTGTTGGGCATCTTGGAACCATCTTCGGGCCAGTAATAGCCACCATCGATTTGACATCCGTACTGTCGTGCAAGAGGGAAACCAAGGGCACCGTGAGCAGACACCTCCTGGACCGGCAAGAGCATCAAGCTGATCGCGCTGAGCAAAGAAAATCCTCGGAAAAGACCAGCCTTTCCAAATCCTTGCCACGAGTATCCAGAGCTGCTGTTAGCGTTCGACTTCATACTGTGTCTGCTGATTGTGTTTGTTGGAATGAAGAATACTTGGTTGCGCGAAAGCATGGGCCATATATACTAACCATTGTGAAGATGTTGCACAAACTGTAAAAGGTAGTTCACGAGAAAGTAATGTAACATGCTTTAATTACCAAAGTATTGCTGTAGCGAATTCCACCTATTGTACCGCCAGAGTGTAAATTGACTGTGTATTTTCCTGTGTAACATCCGAACCTTAACGTTGAGACAACAATGACAAGGACAAGGAATGCTATGCCGCAGTACGATCTGGACGGCAATGGCAGTGAACATTACAGATAATGATATATCAAACAGTGCTAATTATTTTCCGGAAAGAGAGCATTACAGAACAATGTCTAGTTAGCGCTTTTGTAATGGAAGGTTAGCAGAGGCGATTTTGAGAAACTCGGACACGGCGAGAAATACCATTTCCGGAACAATGCTGATGAAAGGTTCCACAAACCCGATCGCTGGAGACGTTGTCTACCGGAGATTCTTAATGGACCCGTTTCTACGGCGACACACGTGTGTAAAGAAGAAATCGACAGATCAGTTGTGAACTCTAAATGCCGTTTGGTCTGATTGTTGACTGAATGGATGAATACAAGCTGAGTAGCCATATTGCAACACTATGCTTTTTTATTGATAATATTTATAACAGCATTCTATGACTTTGACAGACATTGGCATAAGAGGATGAAGTTAAGGTAGACCCTTAGACCCCACGAGAGGGATAGATCGTCACACAAGGACTAAATGGTAAACCCTGTCGGAGCTCGTTAAACCTAATCCGCAATGTTAACGTAATTTATTCGGTGTTATCAAAGAGAAAGCTTAAACAAGAGGATACTCTTGACATTCGTATCTTGCTCCGATGCTGCCTGTATTACAGTTTTACAATTACCCTTTTTGCGCTTCTTCAGCTCGCTTACCTATCTTGATCAAGAAGCATGATCTAGCGAAAGAATGCAAGCGGTTGTCGGACTGTTCGGAAGAGAAAATGTCATTTCTTGGAAATTTATGAGCTGAGTGTGTGTAGAATAATGGTACATTCTCCCGAAAAATTTGTCTTTTTCTATTCTTCTATAAAGTGCATAAACTTTTTGATGATATGTGTGATCCTTAAGGTTAGAATTCTACACAAAGTTTTCCATCAGTAGCCAGTGTATGCTACTGTCCTAAGTGATCTTTATCATATCCTAAAGTTAAAGACATCCTCATTAGCACTTGGCATAATATGCGAATACTCTATTGTGCTACAGACATCGATGGTGATCCCAGTGTAATTCCTCGGTTTTTCTTGACAGCGAGGAATACTTCCAAACTCGATAGTGACACAACCCCAAGCGATCGGATCCAAAAAAAAAATCGTCACTGCACGGAAAAAAAAAGAAGAAAACGAGTCTGGCAGTGATCAATAGATATGAAATGAATGGTGTATTAAGAACAAGGAAAACTGGGATGGTCAATTGCCTAATTTGAACAACTTCGTGATCATGATTCCTGGAAGCCGGTTGCATTGATGCCGTTGTCAAATAGGATGACTCACGCTGTGAAGCTGCAGACACTCTTGACCAGAGGAGAAGAGATTCATCAAATTATATTCTGAATAAATGAGAAGCTTATACATTATTTAACTAAGTTTCGGCCAAGAAGAAACTGAGGGAACGTAGCGCTATTTAACGAGTAGAAAAGGAGAGACATGCTACCATTGAATCAAACCTCATTGATTTTATTAGAGGATGAACCCCAGTCTGAAATGGATTGTTTCCCTTTGTTCACTTTGTGATTTATTGTTGATTGATAATCCCTCTTGGCGCAATGCAGAAAATGTAACCATGTGGATCAATTCTTTTCATGCTGCATTTACTATGAATAGCTTATATCCTGTGGTTCTTTAACAGTGGACGGAACAGATGTTTGATTGATAATATCCACAGCAATACAAAGATCGCTCACAGTAAACCAATGGCTGAGAAAACTGAAAGACAGGAGGAGTAGCTATTGATGGATGGTCGGAATGGACAGAAGCGTGTAGAATGTACAAGCTACAGCGAAAGCAGACAGAAGAGCATCACTCATATGTCCACTATTATCAAAGTGAAAGGGGAGCGGGAGCTGGAAGCTGGAAGCTGTAGCAGTGCATGCTACAGACAGGTCTTTACGACCTTGTTTGCGGATTTTCCTATATAGGTGAAGTGTAAGAAAGCGATCTTTTGTACTTTATTTATTTGTACATTCTCTCTCCCGGCACAGAAGTTGTTATAAAGACAGATCCTGAAATCTCAGGATCCTCATGTTTCTGATAACCTCAAAGCGGTCTACACAATTCCTGATTCACTTCCTTACATACCCCTTCCTCGACCTCACCCTCTGTACTTATATATCCGTTCTTCATAAGTAGATAGCGACGTTGACCGTATTCCGTGCTATTACATGTTAGTGGCGAGCGGTGAAATTTAAGAGCAGCAGTTTTGAAAAGTTTGAATCTATCGTCTCTTATTAAGTAAAAAATAGGGCGACCGGGAACCTTATATAGTTGAATAGGAGTTCACACAGAACAGGAAGAGCGTTTATGTATATAATGCAAATGCATTAAGATCTTTCGAAATAGCTTAGGCAGAAACTATAAATCTATAGTTGCCTGAAAAGGTTATAGTAGGTTTATTGAAGTATCAGAAATTCGCCGTATTTGCGTACGTATGCAGAATGTACGCGCCGTCTCCGTAAGGTAATCCACCAGACGCCTTTTGACTTATAACATCGGATACCATTGTGCAGATCCAGAGACATGGGACGTTCATAAATAAGGTCAATCTCTGAACCATCTTTAGCATTCGATAAGTGGCAGCCCTCGCCCAAAGCTCGCGGGTACGAATAGATAAAATCACACGAAAGTTTCAGTGCCAGTTTTCCATCTTTCATCGTTGTCTCAATAGTAAAAGAACGTTTCGTGTCTGTTGCCACCGATGACTCGTCGTGATCCCTAAGTAACGGAAGTACATGTTGGAAGTCATGCTCAGGGATGGAATACCGGAAAAGTAACATGATCCTGCCTTCATTGTCCAGTATGTCAAATAAAACCATCCGCAAGTCTTTCATATTGTTAATGCGTCTGTCATCGTCTGCTAGCTTAGATACGGCATCTTTATATTTACTATGAGGAAGTATGGCAAAAAGGCGATCGATGAACTTAGTTGATTCGCACTTAAGGATTGTCTGGATAAGCTCGCGTTGGCTGAAGTTGATATACCAGTTAATGTCTTGCCAAGCTTTCCAGGGGGTAATAGCATTTGTTCTCAACACAACTACGTCCAGCTTGTCGTGCTTTACACCGATGGTACGTTCGCTAACGACCCAACATCTGTATGCCCATTCTTCAATAATTTTGCGGATAAACTCTCTGCCATTGCGCAAGTCTCCTTTATTAGAATCAGAGTCGTCGGATTTTGGCTCATAATGCGACATTTTTCTGCCCAACAAACTCATGTCGAACCCAAAATCGCCAGTGTGATCCCACATTTTCTTCCTCAGCGCGTCGATATTTGAAGCGGAGCCTCCAGTATTTGGGGGAAGTTCTATAGTAACTACCTCAACCTTCCTTATTCGCCTCATGGAACCTGTCTCTACGGTGACTGCAGCAGGACGAGGCCATACTTTTAAACTAGCGCACGGGCTGATCCTCTCGGTCTCTGCCAATGATTGGGCCCATCTATTACATTGCGCTGTTGTTGCGGGCAATATACCACAGCCTGCTTCCATGAAGAGCTGTATCCTGCGATCCAAAGACACCGAGCCTGAAATGCTCCTGTTGCTTGACAGCATGGGTGATAGATTGCTGGAAGTACTGCTGTTAGCTAATCCTTTTGGCGCTGTGTTGCAGACTACTGGCACGTTAGGCCCGGTCTCCGCACCCACGGATTGTTTGGGCGATGTCGTGTTGATTGACGGTACGCTGGTCGATGTGCCGATGCTGGTTGAGAGTGTGGGAGATGTGTTGCTGGTAACTGATACTTCAGGCGATATATCGCTGTTGCTCAATACTTGGGTAGATATGTCGTTAGCTGTCGGCGTTTGAGGTGATATGGCGCTGGCTTCCATCGTGCGGTCCTGTGCCTTGAGACACCCGGACACTTTGATCGATGTGTCCCTGATTGTCATACCGGGTTCTTCTTTGCAACTTGCGGATGCTTTGTCTGCTGATCCTATGGACGCCTTCTCGAAATCTAGCTTAGAAAGCTTGGACATTTTTTTCCTTATCTCGTATAGCGCCAGATCAATATCGCTCTTGGTAACATTGCCCATGAGAGGGTATTCGCTGCAATAACAGAGGTCAGGCACTGCAATAATCCTTTTGGCTTGTCGATAAAAGTTGTCCATGTTTTTGATTGCCATTTTTCTGTGTTTCTTGTCCACTTGATTGATACATACGACATCGATCCAGAGGTAACGTATCTTACGCTGATACAACAAACATAGCTTGATCAAGTTCTCCTGGGATACGGAAGTGATAGATGCGACGTAGTTTGGTGTTTGCGCTTTCCATTCAGGGTGCACACCCCATCGATATGAAACTGCATAATACTCTGGAACATCTTCGTCAAATCGCACGGATATACACTTTAAGTCGTTCAAGTCGGATAGCGTGTCTAACAGGACGATCTCACTCATCGGTGTAAGGAGTAGAATAGAAAGCATTGGCGAAACGACATGCGAATTGGAGCTTAAATCACAAGGTAGATTGGCTTAGCGATTACGTGGCCAATGGAAGTGGTACAGACGGAAAAGGCATGCATTAAACCTTACTTCTGTTTCCCGTTTCGACTTGAAGCACAAGTCGTTGATACGTTGACAAAGTATCTGAGCGCACTGTGTTGCCAAGAATAAACTTGTGGCAGAAGCACGCAAGTATCACAAAAGCACAGAGCATTTTTCGCTTATTAACGGGACAAATAGTGCGACAGGATTTAGCTTTAATTAGCTTTACTTATATCAGTTTTGAGGAACTCATTTTTTAGAACATAATTTTTGGATTTGTATCCGTTCGAAATTTTTCGGATTGCCAAGTTATTGGTTAATAGTAATGTAGCCTTTGTTACGATGAATGGTTATCGAAAAAAGGGGCAATATGGGTATCGGAAATGCTCCGGGTGGCTGAAGTGATACCCGCATTATAACTATCAGTTACTAGTTATTATGGCAGTAGAGATTGATGTCAATTTCTTGTCAATCCCAAGCTCAAGATTTATACACTTGAACAGGAGTTGTCTCTGTTAATACGAGTAGAAGTTGCTTCAATAGCTGGTTTTATTAGATGATCTTCTAAAATGCATATAAGACTGGCGTGCACGGTCTTTATTTTGCTTTGCGATTACTTTTAACACTTTACAATCGATGTTTTGCCGGCGATTGCGCATAATCCTCTCCGGATATGGCGACTTTCTGCAATGCTTGTCAAAAGCATGCATCACCCTCATCAAGGATTTTAGTTCCAGCACAAGTGCAGGAAGCGCCTGCAAGGAAGTAGGCGCGTCAACGCACAGAACTTCCCCAAACTGGTATACACCACCATCTTTTAGCACACACAAATAAAACGTCACCTTTGGGCCTGAAGATTGATTCGCATGTTACATGTTTTATATGAGATAAATACGTTAGTTATCAAGATACTAACCTTTTGCCTGAAACCCAAGAACAGCATCCATTTGATGGACATCGATTGCGTTTTTACAGAACATAGCTGTCCTGATTAAGTCTGCTGCAAGAAGCGCAGAATTCTTTTCGTGAGCAGATGGCTTCACCTCACCAAAGCCAAGCGAGCAGAAGGACATGGATTCCTGAATGGATACTAGGTAGGAATCGGGCCGTGATGAATCAAGCGTCAAAGCCCTTTCTGTTGTATTTAAATTCCACCTATATACGGTAATACATAAGCATATCCATAGCAATAACGTCTATTTTCATTACCATCGAAAAACTCGGTTGTTATCTGGATCATGGAACATAGTTGCCAAGATGGGATCTAGTATTGATGCAGTTAGTTCAGTTTCACCAATATCTTCCAGCAGTGGTGTCCTGTAGAGTTTGGCCATGCTATAAAATCCCGATTGCATTAAATAATGCTGACATTAATTGCTAACTCAATTCACCAATTCATGATTATGCTTATGACCCGATAAGTATACTCGTCAGCAGTCTGATGCTTCAGCTCGCTTAACACTTTATCTGCCGTCTTTCTGTCCATATCCTTTTCTTTAACCGCCTAAATAGATAGTATAAGTGCTTTTTACGTCTCCATAGGTATGTTGAATTTAACCACAGCACCATTGTCACCGCTAATACTTGTTGAAAGATACTGGAGTCAAGTTCAATGTTTGGGTTTAAGTAGGTGGCGAGGAATTGATCATGAATCTCCTCCAAGTTCTTGCTGCCACCGAAGACTTCAACGCAAACAGGGTCATTTTGCTTTGGCTTCAAGAGAAACACGTATGACAGAGACCTACACAACCATTCAGAAATATCAATTTATTCATCATGCCTTTGTCTGGCTTACAGGATCTTTTGAGAATCTGATTCCAAGTAAAGACTGGAACGCTTCGCCTCTAACAAGTTGCGGGATTGGTATTCGTGAAACAGACTGACGGCGTCTAGGTCGCCAAGCTTCCATTCGCAGTCCAGCGCATCTAGGGCTTCCAAAACAATCGTATCAAATATGTTGCTTGCGACATTTTCGCTGCTACTTCCTTCGCCTTCATTTCTTCCACTATAAGTGTTAGCACGCTTGACTGGCTTCTTCTCGCTGCTTTCTCCCTACCCAAAAGAGTTAGTCTAAAAGCAATAAAAGTGATATGGCTTCCTTCTCAAGGGTTTACCTCCTCTTCATATCTTCTTTTTTCAACAGCTAGTATTATTTAAAAAACGTTTAGTAAAGACTGCTTCTTCCTCAGCATAGCTTTAATTACAATTGCTGATGTTGATACGAGCCTTCCCCTTGACAATGGCGTTGTTGAAATTTTGTATCTGACGGATTTCCAAGCTTTTGACTTTATTCTCCTCCTAATTCTAAAATTCAGTAGCCCAACCCTTCTTTCTCTATATCCTACCAGACCAAGGTTTCTGAGATATATTGCATGACTTTGTACGTAAGGAGGAACTTCCGGATGTAACGAAAGTCTTTCGAGATCATCATTGTATCTGCTTCGCAGATGCTTCTCCCGGTTAATACTATTATCATTTGCGCTCTTGTACGACTTGAAACTCCATTCAGATGCAGGATATGATTTAAAATATGTGGAGCATAATTTGATATGTCCGGGAGCTTTGTAACTGTTCAAAGGGTTATGATTGGAATCCATGATGCGCAAAGGGAATAAGAACACAGATGCAGCGCAATGCTGGCATTGACACCATGTAATTGTGTAGGATGTCACACAAATCTGTTATTAAAAAGATATGCTCACATTATCATGCTGCATGTTGTTAGCCGATAAGCTGTCAGTTTCATAGTGGTGTCTGTCATGCAAACTTTTTTGTTTTCTTGGATAGAAAGACCAACCGCCACTTGCATTGGCTCGAGCGATAGCTCTACCTTCCTATAGATCTCAATGTAGTTCAGTTGGGTTGTTGCATTGATTCCCTCGTCTTTCGGATCTATGCTCGCTTAGAGAAGGCTATCATCATTGTCATGGTACTTCAGTACATAGCTCTTTTTTTTTTTTTGGCTAAAGCCAATTTGACGGACAATGTATCTTGTATGGTTTGTCTCACATCCTGAAATCTACTGCGGTATATGTCTCCTGTCAAGTTATACCACATTCTGCTGAGTTTTGGACCAAGTTCAACTCCACAAACGCCTTGATGACCTTTTTCATCACCGACAGCTCAACTTGCAAACTGTGTTGCCTTATTCGACGGTTGAAGGAATTTCTACGATCATTCATGGTGGAGCTGTCCGTAGATGGGGATATGTAATCATCAATGCGTGATCAGTCGTGTGGTACCTTGTGTGTTTGTTTGGATTGTTTCAACGATAAAAGAAACCATGTGCGATATTTGTGTCTGCTTTGTATCAAACACTGTCAAAATTTTCGAAAGTGGATAGTAAGCTGTTCGTCTTTACTTTAGTCAAATACAATAACCAAGCCATTATTTATTGTAAAGAATAATAAGGGCTTGTCTTGAAATTTCTACATCAGTTATGCTTTGAAGCCCTAATCTAAAGATCTCTGACTTATCGAGGAAGTCAGGAGGTTCGATAAGTGGCGGCGCTTAAATCCATCTTCAGCTGCGGCGTTCTGAATGCATTCTTGTTCATCAAGCTGTCGATCTTTATGGCGAGTCTAAAACACCCTCCGCATTTAAACTTTGAGTTATATCATGCAAAGCCATTTTATTCATTGGATATATATTACCTAACGTGACAGGCGAGATACGGTTGAAAGAAGTATTCCCATGATGTCATAAATTGACCATGCACATAAATAGACAATGCGGCGCAGCTTGTCAGCAGCATTCCTCTTCCGTGTCATGGTAAGGATAACAGTCTGGAGAAGTAACCTGCCCCGATAACGCGTGTCATTGTATAACAGTGATTATCGAATGCAGATTGTCATTTCCAAAGAACCGTCTCGGTGGGGATTGTTTGACTTGAAGGTCCTTTCCTTGCGACGATCGGATGAACATGTCGAGGGCTTTTAGAAGGCATGGGGTAGTCCGGGCGGACCAATCCTGGGAGCTAGGGGGGCTGCCCAGCCCGCGACAAATAGCTGTCATAGCATCAAAGGCCTGAAATCATTATATTGGCTGATTATGCAATCAAAAGTGACAGTGGCTGCAGGGTTGGAATTGTTATTTGGGAAGTTGTTTGCGAAGACCTGTCTCGGTGGGGAAGTTCTTTTCTTCCTTGCGACGATCGGATGAACATGTCGAGGGCTTTTAGAAGGCATGGGGTAGTCCGGGCGGACCAATTCTGGGAGCTTGGGGGGCTGCCCAGCCCGCGACAAATAGCTGTCATAGCATCAAAGGCCTGAAATCATTATATTGGCTGATTATGCACTCAAGGCGACAGTGGCTGCAGGGTTGGAATTGTCTTTGCTGTTTGCTTATACGCTTCGCTAGTTTAAGATAAGTATATCAAAACGGGACTTAATGCAGTCAGTGTTGACACGGCCTTTGTTAGCAGAACAGCTATGACAACCAAGCGTCAGTCAAGTCCGGACTAATCAAGTAGCAACACACTGATCAAGACGATGCCTTTTATCGAACGCTAAATTACAGAAAGGTGGCTGCAATTCTAGCACAAGCTCTGCAAATCTTTATTTCCTTTTGTTACCGACACACTCGATCTATCCCCTTTTCCTTTGCATCTAATCGCGTCATTCCGTTCCTCTGGCTTCTTTAAATGTACCTATTGATACGCTGAATAGCATAATTACTTCTGTTTTGCTGCTTGATACGATGCTCTGTCCTTTTTTTTTCTCTCGCGGTATACATTGGTTGACTGGATTGCGTTATGTTACGTTTGTCTTGCATAAACTGGTCGATTCCCAGTTGATATTCATATCTACCATGGTTAACACGAAATCTTCAAGTGCGTTTTGCAAATCAATCAAATTTCTCTTTATTTGACTTTGTAGACGCGTTATTGAAAGCATCACTTAACCCACTACTCGCTGTTTACATGTATCGTTTGTGATTCGAGCGTGAATATTGCTGGCCATTAGATTTCTGATGACTGCTATGAATTAAAGTCGGGGGCCTACAGGTACCCTGCTCGTCTTTGAAGCAGGAACTGTCCAATCGCCAACAGAGTGATGAGAAAGTTCTATAGCCGCAATAATAACGCGACTTTTTTTTCTTCTGTTATTGCGGACTATGACTGGCACCAACCAACGGATTTTTGTGATCCGTTCTGACATCCTGACAAACAGCAAATCAAATCCTGTACTATGATAACTGCTCTAATACTGAATCGCATACAAATTGTCCTCGTGATAATCTCTACGTTTAGCTATATCATCAATTGTGACATAGTGCAATTCATACCAATCTAGTCTACTTGGGTTGGCATGGATCAATTCGCAAGTACATGACGTGTTACTCAAGCTTGTCCAGGATTACACGGAATCTTCTACGATCGAATCATCCGATCAAGAAAAAAATCTGTGCGCTCTTTTTGCTATCCATAAGGATTTGAAAAGGCCAAAATGTATGGTTCTTTACCGTCCACTTTTCCTATCCGTTTGTGAAGTTTTGATTGACCACAATTTCGCCAACGGAAGCAAGTAGTGAAAATAAACCTGTTTCTAGATATATAAAAATGCATAATAACTTGCTATTAGCGAGCAAAGGATCCTTCTGGCAAAAATAAATTGAAATGACCGTGAATTGCTAAACAATGGCCGGATCATTTTCTTCTTTCAACTGCTGAAATTGCATTAGTGTTGAAATTTTTTTTCCCCGTCGGAGGCCGTGTAAAAGCGGTGTCGGCGCACAAAAAAAGCAAAAAGGAAGAGCAGGCGGTTCTCCGGTTGGGTGACATGGCCTCATGCGGGATTTTCGCTTCCCACAAGCTGGAAGTCAAGGCCGATTTGGCTCCGCTGTACTTTAAAAACTACAAAAGGGTAAGTGAAATTGCAGGCACATTAAAAAAGTTGGACACTTACCTTTTGTTCTTTTCACTCTCTTTTACTCTGTTTCTCTTTCTCTCTTTCTCTCCTTTTCTTTTTTACACACTGAAACTTAAAATAACATGGATCATTCCGGACACAATATGACTGGCATGGATCACTCTGCTATGGGCCATGACATGAGTGGGATGGATCATTCTGCTATGGGCCATGATATGAGTGGGATGGATCATAGCGCCATGGGTCATAATATGAGTGGTATGGGCCATATGATGATGTCGATGGGTACCTTCCACTGGTCGAATGTTGGCGAAGCGCTCTTTCTTGACGCCTGGGTACCAAAGTCTGAACCGGCTTATATCGGTGCATGTTTCGGTCTAATGTTCTTCGCCGTTCTTTCACGCGGATTGATGGCGCTCGAAACCTACTTTGTCGCATGGCGAACGATCCGTGCCGCTGCAGCTTCGAAAAATATAACTTCTGGCGTTGCATTGCAGGTAAACATAAATGCAGAATCCCTTCTTCCCCTTGCCCTCTTCTTCTCCTTTTTCATTTACGATTGGTTCTTTGACACCTTTTCTTTATTATTATCTAGGATTCCGAAAAACATATTGATTACCCAGCACCCATGTCCAATCTTCCAACCGTTCCTCCATTCAACTGGCTTTTGGATCCAGCCCGTAGTTTTATGACAACTGTCTCTTCGTTTGTCAGTTATCTTTTGATGATGGTTGTCATGACAGGAAATGGTGGTTACTTCGTTTCCATCCTAGGTGGCATCTTTATCGGTGAACTGCTGTTTGGCCGTTTCCGATCTTTGGGTGGATTGCATGATGATCATCAGCACTAAGAAAGATCAAAACGAATTTGATACCTTGTGCTCATTATCCCTTCTGTTATTACTACTTTTCTTAAAACTTCAGATTAGGTTTATCCATATACGAACCGCACTACTACCCGCTCTTTCTAATTCATATGTGACATAGCTTTTGTACACTGCATTCTCTCCCTTTCCCCTTTTTGTCTTGCAACAGTATTATTTAATCATGGACAAAATAAGATAAACTACATTCTTATCGGATAATGAAAAAAGACACCAAGCTTTGCTTTGTTGCATTATTTTCCTTGGTTAACAAGCTCAGATCAGCTATGGGTAGTCGGCGGCCATGATCCGATCGGTCGGGTCCCCTAATAAACTCTCAGCTGCGGGGGCCAAGTTTTATTTTTATTACCGGTGATCTTAGCGTCTTATCATGGCTTACTGAGTTAGTGTTTGGTTTTTGCCAAGAGAGCTCGCTTCTGATGAAGGCGTGTTCACTTTGGATGGGGTTCACATCACGGACCTGTGATCGGGTGAAAAGGGCTACCACAGAAAAAGATCACTAGGTCAGCATTACTTTAAGGTTATTTGATCTCGGTAATCCCATCTCTGATTCAAGCCGATCTTCCGCTTTTCGCATACCGAGGTTTTCTTAATATCATTCATCTGCGAATGTATGCATTGAATGGATCCGCTGAAGCCCGGGTTTCGGTTCTCGTAAAAACATGGCGCCTTGGATCCTCCGGTAGTAAAAGGCTGTAGACGAGATTTTCTATAGTATCAACCCTGAATGAATGGGATAAGACGCTAACACGTGTAGATCTATTTCTCACGGTGGGCTTATATGGTCCGGATTACGTGAGCCATTCACATTGCCATCTTTCTGTCTTGTATAAACTATCCGATGACCCGTTTGCTCATAAGAGAAATGAAAAATTTCTGACCCCGTTCCACATCTTATCGGATATGTATGAGTACGTAAGCAATGGAATTGTACCCTTATCCTTTCGCATGTCAATGATGGAAAAAAAATCCCATGATAACAAGCAAAAAAGAAAAAGAAAAACTTGTTCGGATAACAACACTCCGACAACAGAGCAAACTCCTCTTGATTCCATCTCTTGGAAATTTCTTTTTTTCTTCCCGTATTCCGACTAATGGTCAGGCTTCAATCTCGGGCTACTCTTTGTAGTGAACAAAGATTTGCCATACTAGGATCAATTTTCTTTCTTTGATCGAGAAGAACGGATGACTTTGGCGGATAGGACTTATTTTACATCCTGAAGTGTCACCGTTTTAAACACTAATTCTTTTTTCTTACAATGTCCCACTCTATACTTTGGGCCAATCATAAAACCCGATCGCAGCAAAAATCACTCAGCGGAAGCTTAAAAAGATTGGGTTATTAAAAACCGAAGGGATGGGATAACCCTTTCATTTGCTTTTTCTTTTCCGTACTTTCCTGATACTACACATACCCCGCAGCCCTCAATCCTATTGCTCTCTCTCTCTCTATCTCCTCTCTGATGACGCGTCATTTCTTGGTATCCTTTGCTGCTACACTTCTTCTGTTGGTCTCGGTGGTGTCTGCTCATTTCCAATTGACCTATCCCGCCAGTCGTGGCTTCAATGAAGATCAAGAGCCCACGGCGCCTTGTGGTGGTTTCAATACACCCCAGGCACGTACTCAATTCCCATTGAAGAATGCCTTTGTTGAAATCATGGCACATCATCCGCAATACACCTATCAAGTCAATGTCTTGATCAACAACCAACCTGCCGCGGCCGATTTCACCACCGCGAACTTGAAGCAAATCGCCAATGGTCAGAGAAACTATCCCATGGCTGCCTGTCTTCCCGTCAATTTTGATAACGTCACCGGTGCCACCAATGGAGCCAATGCTACCATCCAAGTTCTCTTTAATGGAGGCGACGGTCAATTGTACCAGGTAAGAAAAGAAAATGAAAGAGGGTTATCCTCCTTTATGTCGTCATGCATCTAATTCCCTTTTTTTTTTTTAGTGTACCGATGTCGTGTTGGTTGACCAGGCTCCCAATTTCAATGCCAGCCAGTGTGTCAATGCCGACGGTTCATCTCCTAACAACAATGGTAACAGTGGTAGCTCCACCCAGCCCAAAAATGCGGCCAGTTCTTTGTCCGTTACTGGCTTTTTGTTCGCCATGATGTTCCTATCCGGCGCATTGCTCTTGTAAAAACAGAATAAAAGAGAGAGCTTATCTTTGTACATAGAAATAAACCGAAGAAAAAAAAAGGTCATGAATGTTTCACTTTTTTATACTCTAGCTTTTGTCTCGCGGTCTCTTAATGAAGCAGTTTCCTTTTTCCTTGTTCTCAGTCTCTCATCTCTTTTTTTCTCTCTTAAACCCATACCATGAACGAGGCCGCCCTTGCTGTTTTTCAAACTTTTGCGGCACGCTACCAAATCGATCCTCGAAGTTATCTTCGACAAGAAGGAGAATCATCCCCACATTATTGGTTACGTCGGTTAGGTCACGTTAAACCCGTGGAATTGATGTGGAAGGAGACAGAGGTAGCAGGCTTAAGACGTGCCTTGTCTGCTTCCCAGTTGGTCTATGTAGGTATTGGCGGGATCATTGGTACTGGTATCTTTGTTCTCTCCGGCCAAGCCGCAGCACTCTACGCCGGACCAGCGATTACTATCTCCTATGTCATCGCCAGTATCGTTGCCGGTAAATAAAAGAAAAATAGTCGATTTATTTCTATAGCTTCAATGAATCATGGGCGTATATATCTTTCGTTTCATTCCAGGTTTGGCAGCATTAAGTTATTCGGAAATGGCCTCTATGATTCCTGTGGCTGGCTCGGCCTACACGTATGGCTATGCCACGTTGGGTGAGGCAAGTGAAGCAAAGAGAAAAAAAGCGTGGTTTTCGTTTTGGCCATTGTATCTGTATTTTATTCACTTGGTGTTCTTTTGCAATTTAGTTCGTTGCATGGATTATTGGATGGGATTTGATCTTGGAGTACATGGTAGGAGCAGCAACAGGTAAAGGCGGTGCGTAAGAAACGGGCAAGAGTTAAAAAAGAAGCCATGGTTTTATTCTCTCTAGTTGCTGTTGGCTGGTCTGGTTATTTTGTCCAGTTTTTCCGTATCGCTTTTAATGTCGAACTAAGCGACAGTTGGACGCAGCCAACGGTTACGTGGGTTGAAGTGCCACCAACCATATTCCATGATCCAGAGCATTATTTCAATGTGCCAGGTTTCGTTGTGGTTTGCTTAGCAACGGCACTTCTCTGCCTTGGGTAAAAATGAATGAATGAATGAATGAACAAGCGATGTATCTTAAACTTACTCCTCCCTAACCCTTTCCTTTTTTTTCCTTCTATAGTATTCGAGAGGCTGCCTGGGTCAATGCAACGATTGTGGTAATCAAAATCATTGTCATTACTTTGTTTGTCCTCTCTGTCTGCAGCTTTGTCGATGCAGCCAACTATCATCCTTATGTTCCGCCGAATACAGGTGATTGGCATTTCTTTGGTGTGCCAGGCATCTTTGCAGGTGCTTCTATCGTTTTCTTCAGTTACATTGGGTTTGATGCCGTTTCTACGGCGGCTCAGGAAGCAAAAAACCCAAAGAAAGACGTTCCCTTTGGTATCATTGGTAGTCTGGGTATCAGTACCTTGCTCTATATCGCTACTTGCACCGTCATGACGGGAGCAGCGCCTTACCACAAGTTGGATGTGCCTACACCGGTGACCGTGGCCATCAATGAGGTGGAAGTAAGAACTATGCGGGACTGGCGATGGCTTAATATCATTGTGGCCTTGGGAGCGATCTGTGGCCTGACTTCGGTCATGATCATCTTTCTCCTGGCCCAGTCCCGCGTGTTTTATTCCATGGGACAGGACGGCCTTCTACCAGCCTGGCTTGCTAGGGTCCATCCCAGGTTTAGAACGCCGTTTCGAGCAACGCTCTTAGTTGGCAGCATCACGGCAGTGTTAGCAGCTGTAATGCCCATTGATCTTCTTAGTAACATGTCTTCGGTTGGTACCTTGCTTGCCTATCTTGTCGTCCATGTCGGTGTGCTTGTGTTGCGCTTCACACGTCCCGAGCTAGAACGCCGGTTTCGCATCCCAGGCGGCAAGTACTTCTCTCTTCTTGTACCGGTCTGCGGCGCCGCCATTTGCATCCTTGTCATTGCCGTATCTGAAGTCACTACTATATGGGTATGCAACAAAGAAAATACCAAAGAAAAAAAAATTCTCTAAATAATTCACTAACGACCAAAAAAAAACATCTGATTTCTTGCAGCGTTTGTTCGTTTGGATGGCGATCGGTTGGCTGGTCTACTTTGGATACAGCATTCGCCACTCCAAATTCCATAAGGATCCCTTGGCTCGTTTCGAAGAAGCCAAAGCTTGGAGACGCTCCATACATTTAGATGATTTACCCCAGTCCAGTCGAGATACCAGAGTTTAAATTGTCATAAACTGTATTTCTATTTTAGCCATTCTAATGTAACTTTTTTAGATTTTTTTTCTCTAAATAAGAAAAATAAAAAGGACCTTTCTATGTGAAATTACTGATCTGTCTATTTCTAATAGTTACAATGGCCGAACCATCGAGGTACTGGAACGACTTCTCTCACGTTTTCCAGTCCGGTAAGCCATAACAAAAGTCGCTCAAAACCGATACCATATCCACCGTGAGGCGCACTTCCATATTTGCGAAGATCTAAATACCATTGATAATCTTCGATGTTCATGGTTGCCGCTTCCATCTTCTCTTTAAGAACATCATAACGTTCTTCACGCATGGATCCGCCCACCAGTTCGCCTACACCGGGTATCAGTAAATCAAAACAAGAGACTGTCTTTCCGCCATCGTCATTGGCACGCATATAGAATGGCTTTAAATGCGTGGGATAATCTGTCACAAACACAGGTCGACCGCAGTATTCCGACGCTAGGAAACGCTCATGTTCACTCTGAAGACTGGAGCCCCATGTAGTTGGAAACTCAAATTTTTTTTTGGCTTTCTGCAAGACGTCGATCGCTTCTGTGTAAGTCATCCTGACAAAAGATTGATCGATGCTTTTGTGTAACCTATTCAACAAGGTGGTATCCGTCCATTGATTGAACAACGCAAGGTCATCGGCACATCGTGAAAGAACGTGGCGTGTCGTATGCTGTACGCTTGCTTCGGTGACGTCCAATAGTTGATCCAGCTTGTCAATAAAAGTCATTTCTGCTTCCAACATCCAGAACTCAGCAAGGTGGCGAGACGTCAGCGATTCCTCGGCTCGAAAGACGGGCCCAAAGGTATAGACGCGGGACATCGCAGAGGCCATCATTTCGGCATGCAATTGGCCGGAGACCGTAAGGAAAACGGGCTTTTTGAAGAAATCGGAAGGAGCAGAAGCGGGTGTTACTCGAAAGACTTCACCTGCTCCTTCACAGTCATTGGATGTTAAAATAGGCGTGTGGACTTGAATAAATTCTTGACCCTATAATAAAACCAATCAATCCATCATCGTTCCAACGGGCAATCTCTCATTGTGATATATATATATATATATTACCGCAAAAAATTGTTGAAGTCCTTCACTGGCAGCATGGCGCACACGCAGAACAGCACCGCCGACATTACCGCGTGCTCGAAGATGGTTGATTGTACGTAGAAATTCGTGTGTATGTCGTTTCTTTTGAAGAGGATAACTCTAATAGTCATGAAGGAAAGGAAAGGAAAGAATTCAGTCCTTGCCTTTTTACTTTCTTTATTGACAACACTCACGCTGTCGCATTCACCAAGCACACGAAGACTTTGAACTTGAAATTCCTTGCTTTGTTCCTTGCCCGGACTGGGTGTCAATGAGCCCTGCAATTCAACGCATGCGCCTGTCGATAGTCTAAGCATACAGTGCACGTTAACAACAAAAACTCACGGTTTTCCATTCGTGAATTACTTGTCTGCGTCTTGTTCGCTCAGAATAGCTTGAATGCCTTTCAATGTTGTGCCATCATTCAGGACTGCAAAACAGACAGACTTTTGCTTCCTTACGGATCGAATCCAACCACGCAAAAGGACATTTTGTTGCGAAGTGGCTTCTGAGGCTAGTAAAGAGCGTATGGAAGGGGTGGGTAATAAAGACTTGGTCTTTAGCCCACGTCGTAAAAGCAAAGACATTTAGAGAAGTTGTCAACTTGGGGGGGGCTGCAGGTCAGTCTGAGTTAAGTCGCACCAGCCAATTCCGAGTGGCTTACTGACACAGCTGGATATGTGGGAACCTAAGGCGGATTTCAGCAGTAAGATGTTTCTGAGCCTTCGGGTGAAATATGAAGTGCTTACCTTCTGTAAGTATCCTCTAGTCCCATCTTTTGAATGGATGTCCTGTCAATTCGGAAGCGCGACGTCTTTCGTTTTTACTTTGAGGACCTAATGTTTGACGAGCTTTCAAAAGACCATCTCTTATGCCCTTCGGTTAGGTGCTGCTGATAGAATATTTTAGTTTAAACAAACCTGCTTCGTTGGATTGAAGTCAGGTGGGAAGGGGCGATGCCTTGATATGCCGTTATTTCGCGTTCAATTATAGGTTGCGAAGTCTTTGATCTACAGCAGCTCAGTGCAGCGTTTCCAAACTGGATTTGTTGATCAAGTTTTAAATGCCTTCAAATGTCAGCTTTGCCTGCCCTATGACTCTGTATATACATATAGAAAAAAAGTGCCTTTAACATCATCAGGCCCGCATTGCGTCTGGCATTACTTGGGAAGATACGCGCAATTCAACTTTCATCACTTGGTTGAAACCTTTTTTTTTTTTTGCTGCAGCAGCAGAAGCCCGAACAACATGCATATTAGTTACGCTTGCATGAAAGAAGAAGTAGGAGATGATAGGTGCTATGGAATACAAACCAGCTCCAATGTCCTTAGTCACGAAATTGTCTTAATATTTCAACAGTATTCTTCTTCAATTTGAGAACCCATTAGTAATTTACTCGATTGATAAACAGAGGGTACGATCAAGCGTAGATGAAAGCCCTTTTAGTTTCTCATAAGAAAGAATTAGGCTGTTTTACCATGATAAATTTCAGATCGGTGTAACTCCGTCGTTGTAGCACATACAAGAAGTGTTGATAGCACTGTAAGACGACGGATTAGGTTCAACCTGTCTTCTAGCCCGTGGGAACAGTTACTGTCCGCAATTCTTTGTAGTCACACGTTGCTTGATCATGCACGGATATTTCGCAGAGTGCTTCCAGAATGGTCTGCAAGGGATTCACCTTGAACTTCTTACGGTACTGACACTGATGGTTCGCTGTATCGAATAGCTCTCTTCCGTCAATGACAGCACTGAATGCACGTCCCAGAAGTGGCGTAATTGTTCGCCATGAATTGATGAAATTTGCATAACCTCAACATTGACTTCGGCACCTAAAAATAGGAATTTCGGGGGTGTTTTGTAAGGCTTTAATGGTAGGCATAACATAAACAAAAAAAGGAAAGTTAACTCAGATGCATTTTTCATAGTTATAACAAATACTTAGACACATAGCAAACATAACTCAGTCTGCTCGTACCATAATATAGTAGATATGCTTATCATATAGCAACCTAAATGAGGTGAAATCAATGTAAGAATTAGTGCAGTAAGGACCTAGTTGGTATAACGGCAAAGAAGGCTACTCACCATAAGAGAGAAGACACAAGAGTGAGACCATCTGCAGCAGGAAATAATTTGTTTGTTGACTTTGACAAGAACTCCTCAATACCTTGTCAAAACTTGGTCAACAGGCAAACAAGCAACGAGAAGCAATAAGATGTGAATAGCATAATGATAACAGAACGAAAAAAGAGCGGGACGAGCATTGAAGTAAAGCAAAAAAAAAAAGAAAGGCCAACTTTTACGAAGCACATGCATGATGCTGCATTTGCAGATAAGTACCACGAACAACGTGTCAGTGTCCATCCCAGTAATCGACAACATCTGCTGGAAGGTGCAGCGAATATATAAAAGTAAGATAAGCTTTCACGGTTAAAGTCCAAGAAAAAATTTCGATTGAAGCATGAAGGTAACTTGGTGCATCTACAAACTATTAAATTCACTTACGCGTATATAATCATAGCTGACGGCGTATGTGCTGGTATTGACTACGCTGCTACTCGGCTTCTCTCAAGCAGGTCCTACAGGAGCAACCTGCACTTCTGGGCTTGACTGCGTTGAAGCCGGAGTCGGGCGCTTCTGTGTCAATGGCATATGTAATAACGACAATCACGGAGGTCCTTGTAGTTCTGTGCTTAACTGCTTTGGAACCTGGGACTACTGTATTGACGGTATATGCAAGCCAAAATCGCCAGGCAAAGATTGTGTGGCCATGGGTCAAGTCCCAACTGGCAGTGACAGGTGTTGCCCTCCAATGGTAACGACAATAGGCAGTCCTTGTAAAATGTATGATACAAGCCGATGCGACAACGACGTGATCTGCGGGGTGAGACACGGTGGAAATCGAAAGTGCTGCAACCCTGGCACTAGCAATAGTTACTGCGTCAACTGGAATGATAAATGCAACTAACGTTGCAATTCGATAAACTCAAACAGCTTGTGATTTATAAAACGAACATAAAGAAGTTTCGACAAATAACCTGTAAAGTGGCATGGCTATGGCGTTAATTTCGTACAGTAACATGAAGAATGTGGCTACACGAAAACTCCTCATCTTCGACTTCAAAGTTCACATCATGGTGGAAAATCATTATGGCAGCATGATGATGCACATCTTCTAAGGATAGCCTGAATTATTTTGGACGCTGCATTGTATCTTACATGTACCATATAATTTATACAGTGTAATAAGATTTACTGTAATTACCGGCTGAAGTATACTGCAACAAGTTACTGGTCATGAGAAAGCATGATTTGGAGCACTTGAGGAGGTTTTCGGTCAACTATTCATAACTTTCTGCTCATGGTAGATGAAAATGCATCTCGAAGATCGCCTAAGGACAGTTTGAAAAAGAATAGAGTGGAGCACCAAGCAAGAAATGTCAGCATTACGTGGTATGTTGTACTCCCACATCGAACAGGCCGTTGGCGACGCAGAAAAGGCGTACTGCTCTTTAGTGAAGAAGACAACTAATGTCGCAAATGAAACAGCAGTGTAAGCTCGATCGAGAGTCTGCATCTTTCTCTTTCTAGACAATTTCGTACTCTGTGTAGTGCACTTAGTTAGTTCCTGGGCTTTCAATATCCATTACCGCTTTTAGTATCCTTATGCAGCAGACAACGGTTAAGGTTTGATGTCTGTATTTTCTCTAGATTATGAAACCTCAGTTAGAAGAATATTACCTGTAAACAAGCTCTATTTTCATCTACTACGTGGGTTGTGCTGCATGTCGGTAAGATTATGTTCGCATCAGCGCAAGAAACAACGTTATCTAAGGCTTTTTTTACCTCCCTCACACGTCTGTTGCGGTATGCAAAACTTTCCTGTGACGGGGTCAAACGTATCGTTGTATTCTTTGAACATTGGCGAAGTTTCCTGGAAAACGTCATGTAAGTACCCGTGCGAAGGAAGCCTTAGCCTAACTGATAAGATACAATTATCAGCTTACAATTTGCATGAATATCTATTGTGCTTAGTTCAGTTGGCATGAGCGTTTCTGTAACCCGCATATCCTTTTCTTTTTTGTTGTGCAACAATCAAGTGAGAAAGACAGTAGGCTACTTTACAGTTCGAGATAAAATTTGGCAATAGATAACGTGCTTACTCTACTGCTAATCAAAGTAATCAATGGCAGCAGCAATGCCGTTATTATGAATGCTTCGTCCATAGACAAGATAGTTTGATGCATTTTTGAATTACTGGTGCTATGCGGAAAATCTATCTCTATCGGAGTTTTACTATTGCCAATAATTTAAAGTGTGGCATACATGGCAGTGTTCAATGCAGTTGGGGGCCGGAGTCAACACAGAGGTTTTACTGATGCATATTTATTTGCTGCTACCATTATGAATGGTGACATAGCTGCTAAGCCAATTTGACTTCTTATATGACCAAGTTCCCATGCGTTTCTGTTAAAAAAAATTGCCTTTTCCCCGTTTCTCACAGATCATGCCTGAAACCATGCGATTATACACAAGACACTGGTGGAAAAGAATCAAACGCACCTTTAAACTATCCAGTAAGTATGCTTCCATTTATAATATGAGTTCCTATGCATAGGGTGCATATTCTGAAGGAAAATTGCAAACGGCAGATAGCAAGGCATCCGATACAGTAAAGCCGCGGAGAGACCGGATTAAAAGCGAGATCGTTCTTTTAGACACAGCATCAGAGATGAATGCCATCCAATGTATATCAATACCGTTCGATGAAGATGTCCCTGAATACTATGCAATTTCATATCGATGGGGAGTACATCAGGAATGGATGGCGCAAACACCTAATTACGTCGCATCTATCACCTCAGTCTCCCAGAGCAATCTGATAAAATTGTGCAAGTACTACCGCCGCACAATACGTTATATATGGATTGATGTTGTGTGTATCAATCAAGCAGATAAAGAACACAGAAAAATGGCCATTAAAAAAATGGATGACATATATCGAAGAGCAAAAAGGATCGTTGCAATACCAGACCTCTGCTATTGCGGTGGATATCCTTTAATGGAGGATGTTAGCAAAGAAGATATTGAAGCGGCAATTATTCATATGTACGAAGCTTACCGAATTGGACGCTCTGACGACGACAAGTTGACGACGTTAATCGACACAAACGACGCCGGAACGTATACTGACTTTCGTTTGGATGTCGATGAGCTAATGACGGAGATGCCGCCGTGGAATGAAGGCAACGATCAATTTATTGTTCCTCATTATTATATTGATATGATATCACGACTGGGCAAATGGTGGGAAGGCGACAAGTTTACTAATAGAGTTATCAATGAATGGGCGGAGAGAGCATGGGTAGTTAGCGAACGCACTATCGGTGTGAACGGTAGGAAACTTCTCTTACATATACTGAGAGCAAATGCAGTTATCAATTGGAAACTTTTTGGTGGGGTTGATTGGTCGTTTGATTTCAACCAATACGCTCTTGTCAAAACCATCCTTCAATCCAAGTCAACCAAGCCCATTGACCGCTTGTTCGCTATACTTCCTCATACGAAATACAAGGATGCAGTGGAGAAGTTGGTGGATGAGGAAACAAGTATCAATGACGAGGAGGATTTGGAGTGGCTTTTATTCAATATTCTAGACGTGCAGGGGAAAGAGGATCTCTTGGATTGCCTCGCGACAAACACTCAGAATTTCATAATAGTGTGCCATTATCTACAGAGGAAACAGAATTTCCATTTTGCAAAAGAACCTTGCGGGATAATCATACTGATGACTGGGTTCTTTTCCAAGTCCAAGAAACAGAAACAGGTGCGCTGAAAGTTGTACTTACTTTCGTGTATCCGCGCTCGCAGCTCTCGAACAATGTCAAACAGCTATTGAATATCGTCGGCAGTCCAGAAATGAAACTAGTTTGTCAATTCAGGGCTTCTCACTATCGGTGGTTATATATTATATGTCGCAAATCACATGGCGCTTGGAAGATCACAATAAGTGGGTTGCATTTACATCATCCATATATGTGCGGATATGGAGCATCTCTGATGGTTTGGTAAACCTACAATAGTACTCTCCAAAAATCGTAGATGCCGAGTGTGTGTGGCTAGCCTATTTAAACGGGTCATTGTACATCTCTTTCTTTCTTTGTGATTAGCGTAATTCGATAGTAACGCCCATGGTTTAAATAATTAGGCGCATACAGTTACCAGGGGGAATTGACATTCAATAAGCAGTGTTAGTCTGATATGGACACTGCAATTCTTTGCTTCTACTTGACTGCTTTTTTATCTCGCACAACGCGCCCACCTTCTTTGGACGGATGGCTGCAAAACCGAGGTACCTCGCAGAGGTACCTCAAGTCACGCATCCAGTTTCCGGGCCAGACAAAAGTAAAAGTTGTCACATCATTATAAACAAAAACCGTGCGAGTACCTCTGCGAGGAAATATTGTTATTACTGTTTGCACTCTACATACCAACTCATCATGAATTTCGAAAAATTGAGCTGGTTTCCTCACTTTCCTGCGGCCAACAGACTAATTGAAGTTCCTGTTACTGTTAACGATGATGGCAGTTATGATACCCATGTCAACATTGGCTGGTGCATGAAGCGAGAAAATGGGTACTCCATCGAAGGAGGAAGAATGTTGACGAAGACATGTATGGGGAGCGTTCGATGCCAGAACGTGCACTGCATGCTTTTTAATGTCGATATTCGGCCTCGGCACTCGTTGACATTAGTTCAGTCACAATGCCTTGCTGGGTGTAACTCCTGCAAGGAAGAACTGAGACATATCATTTGCAAGGTTAAAGTTCACTTTCGCTTCGCGAATGCCGTCTGCCAGATGTATCCTGGCAAAAACGTCAGCCAAGACGAGCATTCGCATGGCAGCTATGAAGCTAAACATCTAACGGCAGATAGTCATCAGCAACTCGAGCGCATTGTGCTGTCGAATCCTACAGTGACAGCAAAACCTCTGGTTGTTGGCATGCACAAGGGTTCTGCTGTCTACTACCCCGTCAAGGAAATCGACAGTATCCTGCAGAACAAGGACAGGACAGCTTATGAAAGACGAAAGATCCTCAAGGAGAATAAGGTCCTGTTGAATCAGCCTTGTTTGTTTGAACAGTTCCACGAGCTTCAGACCAGGCACGAAGGTTACTTCACTTGTTGCAATATCATGAAGAATGCAACAGTGATCTGTTTCCGATCCCCAACAGTCGCTCGTTTTGCTAACTTTCGCGATCACCCGGTTTTAATGGACGTGACGTTTAAAGCGTTCAGAGAAGGCTACTATCTTTGCACCGCGATGGTTTACTGTAAGGAACTTGACCGATATGTGGTCTGTTATGCTGCTGTCATTGATGGACTATCAACGCTACACTTTGCGCAATTTTTCACTTCATTATTCCTTACTTATGGGATAACTTTCCGGGAGGAAGATGAGTTTCTCGGAGTGATGATGGATTTCTCCGAAGCTCAGTCTAAGGGATTTATCCAAGCATATAAGCATTTGAGCGGAAAGGACGATGGTCTAAAGTACCTAAAAGGTTGTTTCAGACATTTCACTCAGTCTGTTACTAGAATGACAAGCAATCATTCCATTGTTGATGAAAGAGAAAAAAGATTTACAAACCTCGTTTATTCTCTACGATATACAGAAGAGAAAGAACAGTTCAAGACAATCTGCAAAATGATTAAGAAAGAATTTCCGGTAGCAAAAGCTTGGATAAAGTGGTGGAAGCGACGTGAAATCCGAAGCATGATTTTCCCTGCAGGAAGTAAAATGAAACGCGCCTTATGGAATCATTCCACGATCACTAGTAACGCTGTGGAATCGTTCCATAATCAGCTTTACGCATTTTTCTTCGATAAAAAGGGGAATGATCGACCAATCGCGACCGACATTGAGAGCTTGATAAAGTACATCAAGAACGATGAAAATGCACTCGAGCACTTTCGAAAAGGAGGGGAAAACCGGTATAAACGGAAATCTTCCTCAAAGAAAGGCAATCCAAACAAGAAAAGAAAAGCTGCAAAGAAAGACAAGAAGAAGAAAAAAAACACCAATTACGTGAACGATGGGAGAGCACCAGACACAATTGAGACTCTCATAAACATAAAAGACACTAAAAAAGCCAAGAAAAATACAACCTGCAATAAAACCAGAAATACAAAGGGTAAAAGCAAACATGCTGCTGAAAGTAAGTAAACCTGTATGTTGATGTATCCAGATGATTAATCAGCAAACATAGAGCATGACATAGAGATGCAGGAAAACTCTTTACTGCTACCTGATGCATCGGAAGCTACTACTAGTAACAGTGCCTCTATGGTCAGCCGGCCTTTCAGCTACTGTCTGAAATTGAATCCGAACCACAGCAATTCTTGCTATATAGATGCTCCCATGGAGATGTTGGTTCAGGCAATTTTCCCAGCCAACTATGCGCCAATATTTTACCTTAAGAACAACTTCGACAAAATCCTCTTCAACACGTACCTCTCATATGCCAGAAACGATGAAACAGCTCGGTTACATGCCTCGGAAAGTTTTCGCCAATTTGTTTGGGATAACACAACATTTGGTAGAACGCCAAATGATGTGATAGAGTTCACAGAATACCTTCTTTCAAGAGTCTCATCATCTATGCGTTCGCTGTTTACATTCCTTAGCACTCGGGTAAATGAGTGTACCAAAGACCATAATCACTGCACAACAATAGGGGAAGAGTTGCCACACCATCCCATTATCTATTTCAATCGGTACGATATCCGTTCCCGTAAGCACGATCCATCTTCCTTTTCATCTATGCTTCTCTCGACAATAACAAACGAGAAAACACGATCCTGTCCTACATGCAAAAAACCAGCAGTGATACGCAAAAGAATTGACAGTTATCCCTCTTTCCTTCTACTATGTGATATGGCTAATCTCGAACAGCATCGCAAAACAGACCCCCCCTATATCCCTTATAAACTCTCACTTAACGAAAATACTTATGAATTATGCAGCAAGATACATGCAACCTCCAAGTCCGGCGAGCATTTCTTCACGGAAGCTTCAATACCCAGTAGGACAAGCCCATTCATAGCAAGAATCGACAACCTTATGAAAAATATGCAAATTATGACAACGAACATCAACCAATTCGAAGAAGTGCTATGCAAAAATACCGAAAACGCGCTGCTACTATGCTATAAGCGAACCTCTATGCCTATGTATGAAGTACCTTCTGACATTGACCTTCCTGAACATGATGATCCTATATCTGAACAAGACATAGATATTGATTTATTTTTTTCTGATAGTTAAAGTTTTTGATATATTAATTTTATTGTACTCCGTTAACATGCTAGAATTTTTAGCTAAAGAAATGAGCAAGTAAAATAGAAAGCTTCATTTGTTCATAGAGTTATACGATCATAGTCCAAAAACAAACCAGTTCGTATAACCGATTACTCGATTTTCTGAGATACAAGGTTACCGTGAAATTTCAAAAAAAGAAATACACTACATTACTATTTTGGTTACCTGTATATATAGCTATCTTATACGATTAAAACCATGTCTTTTCAAAGCGGCACGCTTGCTCATACAGCGTATTACTTAACTAAAGTGAATATTGCAAGCTTACTTTACTTCCTTGAAGGTTATCTTTTATGTGACTCTAAAAGGATACGTTTCTGTATTACCTATAGAATACTTTTCTATGCAACAAGGTACTTCCTGTGTAACAGAGGTACTATCTTGTGCAACAAGGTACTTTCTTGCGTAACAAAGGTACTTCATAGAAATTAGAGCAGCGGATGATGGCTTGTTTACCGGACAATCTACCGGACATGTGACTGAGGTACCTCTTTGCAGGTACCTCTGTTTTATATGCTCTCTCTTTGGACGTGTTCTGGCCTTTATTGATCTGACGACATGTGGATAACAATGAAGCACTATGGGAAATTTTTCGTCGGTTTCGTCGGGTCACATTTAGCTAACGACGAATCCGACGAAGCTGCCGCCGTCGCAGTTACCCCCTTTCACTCTACCTATTCCTAGCTTCTAGTATCCGATTCCATCAATTATGCATTGTAACGAATATGAAAGTATAAATTAAAATAGGGCAACGAGTAGTTTTATTTTTTTTCGCTTAAGCTTTTCTACACTTGTAGCAATCCGAGTGATTCGAAGCGTTTGTCCTTTTTCTTCTGTTTCGTGCCCCAGTCTCTTTCGAGCTATAAACACAGAAGAACAGAGAAAGCTTGAGTCATTTAAATGGTCGTTCGAAACTTACCAGCGAGTGACACTGGAGGACACTGTTTCCCCTCTTATCTCTATACCTGGTGAATGTTGCTGCGAACTATTTCCAGGTGATGTAAGAAAGAAATTTTAATTATTACTTACCACTATATAATCCATCTTGCTAGAACTTTATACGCTTTACTAGATGCACTGCTCTCATGGTAGTAGCTGTAGAGATGCCTGTATTCGGCATTTTATGCTAGTACGATTGTTCCAATGCTTTCACAACAGGTACTGCGTGGCCAAGTAATCTTCGCACTGGTTCAGTAGACCTTGTATTTGACAAGGGCCATCCTGTTCAGGCTGTCAATGGCCTCTTTCTACCAGGAATACACGTCCTTTCAGTACATATCGGACCGGCCTTTGGCTTGCATTTATGTTCATCACCAGCTTTTTGATCACCAGGTTGGAGATGTTACTGATAGAGATATAACTGTCAGTTATAACGCCATCAGGTATCTCCTCTTTCGGGTTGACGACAAACTACTTGACCAGGCCTATATTCATATCCAAGGCTTGCTTCTTTTCCAGGGCATCCGTTTCGTAAGGTGCTTTGATGGTTCGTGCGGACGAAGCTGGTAGAGCCACGTTACCAATATCATTGTTCTCAGAGAGTAACAGAGGTAGACTTTTTCAATCTGTTTTAATCTCTGTATCGTCAGCCTTCAACTCCTCGTGTGATTTTTCTTATTCTCTAGGCGGATGTTACAGTCATTGGTATCAGATAAGTTAGTCATAATGGAAAAACATGAAGAAAAAGAATTGCGAGAAGTAACCGCAGCAAATTGTATGTCAGTTTCTGTGCAATATCTCAGCAGTCTTGTCAACGAAACGTATATAACCCTGTAGATAAATAAACGTACGCCCGCTACAATCATAGTTTTAAGATATAAATTCTATGTTCATACGAAAAGATTCATAAAGTGTCCTATTTTTCCTCGAACATGATAATAACGTCCTGTCATAGCAACCTTTTATACACATTGATGTACAAGCTATACGGGATCTTACGTGAAGCGACAGTATTTGCCAATGTATCTCGCGTATATACTGGGCACTACTATGTGTAGCATGGCTTTTTTGAAGGTGGGCTCGATCTGATAATCTTAAGCAAATCTAATCGCCTATATTAAGGAAAAAGGAACCGGTTTTAAAAAATCTGTCTTGTCAAAAACATGAATAGCGGAGAGGATTCGACTTGGTGAAAAAGTCTCCAGTTTTTTAGACGAACCCGACGAAAATTTCCCACAGTGTAAGGTCTATTTGCACTTCTTTCTGCACCAAATCAAACATGATGCAGGCACCGTTCCAACAACATTCATCCTGTTTTATCTCCTGTATATGATTGCTTATTCGCGTCTGTGCGGATCGGTCCAGCCATGAGGGAATATCAAGTGCTCTTTATAAGCATATGATTTTTGGCTTAGGTTGTGTCTTTGTTTGCAACGCAAAACAAGTTTACGACAATTCTAAATTGCGTGAATACGGGCCAGATTTACGATAACGACGAATTGGTAGAATATAGTTAGCCAAAAAGGTCAGGAACTTGAGAACGCGGTTTGGGTTCCTTGTATGTGAATTACAAAGATATTCCCGCCTATTTGAGGGCTAAGGTTTTTTGTACTGCTTGTGAGGAGATGTTATGTTAAAGTTCAATTGACGGGACCTGACTTTGCGCTTTTCTCTCATTCTGACGCACGGCGTAATATTCGAGGACGTTGGCCCAGTTGAAGGTAGAGGACACAAACGGATGTAAAGAACGCTTGCAAACCTTGCTACTGTTCCAAATAGTTCATTAATCTCTTGTATGATTGCACGTAAGCAATGTGACTTGACATGCATGCTCAAGAAAAGCGTTCTGCTTATATTTGTTTACCATCAACATGGCCGCTAAGCCAAGCCAAACCTCGGTGAAAATAAGAGTCCATATGGGTTGGCCTAGCACGTTTTCCTTCCTGTTTCTTACGAAAGATGGAGTCCAGTCAGTTGATAAGTCGGGAACGCCACTTCAACGACTTAATACTCTATGAAAACTTTACGAGCGGCAATTTAGTTCCGTACGGACTCGTCAGATTCCGTGAATGGGAAGAACAGATGGAAAAATACGCGGAGCAGATGGCAGGATACTCGGAGCAGATAGGAGAATATGTGGAACAGACGGCTGAATATGTGAGACAGGGGCAAAAGTACGCGAACATGCTTCTGTCTGTATTGAAGGGTAATCCCAATCAAGCAGACAAATTACGCAGGCGAATAAGGATTGAGCCGACGAAAAATACCCATGGAGGATGGCTAGCTAAGCTTGTTGTGATACCTGCCCTAAGCTCATGCTATGTGGACCCTCCACCCCAACCTATTACTAAGAGCGAAATTGTACTCTTGGATACTGAATCCGACTTTAACGACATAAAATGCGTATCTATACCATTTGACGAAAACGTTCCGCAATATTATGCGATTTCCTATCGTTGGGGTGTGCATTCTCTGTGGGAAGCGCAAACACCCAATTATGTGGCATCCATCACGTCGATTTCGCAAGGCAACTTGATCAAGCTTTGCAAGTTATTGCGTTCCGCCATACGTTACCTTTGGATTGACGTTGTATGTATCAATCAAGCAGACAGAGAACACAGAAAGATGGCCATCAGAAACATGGATAAAATATATGAAAAAGCAAAAAGAATCATTGCAGTACCCGACCTATGCTATTGCACGGAATACCCTATGATGGAAGAGGTTGATGAGGACCACATCAAGTCGGTAGTCAACGAGCTATCGCCCAAAGAACCATTACAAAATCCTCAAGGAAATAGGCAGGGGGACAGGAAAGATGTTTACTTTATCCGATCATCAAAGGGCGCCCTGTTCATTCGTGAAGTTATCAGGGAATGGGCATGTCGATGTTGGGTGGTCAGCGAACGTACTATTGGAGTGGAATACAATAAGATGGATATCATTGTATTGCGAGCAAACAGCGAAATCGCTTATAGGCGATGGGAATACGATCTGGGGATCCATTGGGACATTAGTTTTAGCGAAAGTGTCCTTATCGAGACAATCCTGAATTGCAAGTCAACCAAGTATATCGACCGGTTATTTGCCATACTACCTCATAGCAAATACAGGAACTTTGTGGATCAGTTGCTAAAACAAGACTTAACTATCGACAACATAATGGACTTAAAGATGGTCTTGTTCGATATCTTGGATATAGAGGGTCAAGTGATGCTATTACAAGATCACATACTGCACCAAGACCACCTTGTTAACAGTCATCTGCTACCCCATGGGTTGCCATCTTACACAAGTGGAGAACAGTTTCGGCGTTTGTCGTTGATCTCTCCAGAGTCAGAATACAGCTGTGCTATAGAAAGGATCATTCACGATGGAAAAAGTGCACTGCAAATTTTCGGCTTTTATGTTGAACCTGTAGATCGGGGACTTCGCCGCAAATGCCAGGAGATGTTAGGTACCGAGATCGAGTCAGTGGTCGACATTCAACTTGCGGTCGAGAAAGATACCAACATACATAGATTACTGCGATGCGCCGGAGCAGACGGCGTTTGGGTAGCGGATTCCATAATAAGTGCAGCAGCCGTTCCAATGGAGGATTACAAATCCGGCAGCTTTATCATTATCTAATTCTGTCTTTCTCCACAACAATGACAACTCATTGGGCATGTTACATATTTTCATAGTACACTTTGTGTACAGGTCATTCAATGCTCTAGACAGATGCACCCTATCAATCATAGGGAAATCCGACATAATCAGGGAATCTAAAAGAAAAGAAGAGTTAAAGAAACAGACAGAAGCATAATTTATATTTATGAAGGATGCGTGTGCGCTAATGTATAAGTGTATATATAAAGTCCAAGTGTGACAAACGTTCCCTATTACTGATTGCTCCAATAATTAGTATACATATTTCTCAGGCACCAAATCCTCAAATTGATATCAATTCTCACACCGTAAGACGGAGTTATCATTATGGAAACGAGAAAAACAATCATCCTGTTGCTGGGGTAAAAAGGTAATGAAACAATTCATGGATGTTTCAATCCGTTAGCCAAACCGGAGTACGAAAAGACGAGTATTATTGCAGTGGCAAGAATCTGTTCTTCAACAACGTACCCAAACAGCTCAGGGCAAAATAACCGATGGGCGGGGAAAAAACCCTTCATTTATTTAAAATTTAAGAAATATATGCGTTTCGCTAAGAGTTCATTGATTATATTCATTTCTGATTCATGTTCTCAGCATCACATTAGGATCTTTATCATTGCTGGCACCATAATCCCAAATAACGATTTCAGCATCTTCTGTGGCACTGATGATTTTTGTATCACTCAAAGCAACGGTTGTGATAGGAGCTGCATGGGCCTGGATGGTGTGCAGTGTCACGCCACGTTCAACATCCCAGATCTTAAGAACCCCATCGCGCGAGGCCGAAACAAGCCGGAGGTTATTGTAGTCAAGAGCAGTAATACCATCTGTATGACCAACAAGGGTTCGAAGACAGGTGGACCGTGCCCTTGTCCCGCTGCTGCTGCTGCTGCTACTACTACTACTGCTTCTGGATTCCTCTTCTTGCAGGGACCAGACACGAAGCGTTCTATCAAGGGCACCGGAAATCACAATGGGTCTGGCAGGGTTGATAGGATCGAATTGGTGATGAAAACCAGGCATACTCGGTATGGCCGCCCGTACAGCGCCTGTATGTCCTTGGAAAACACGGACGCAGGTTCGTTGGGTCAAATCCCAGAGACGAATCGTGCGGTCGTCGCTGCAGGAAAGTACTTGGTGACAGTGATGCTGGTGATAAGGATCGTCCGTGGTGGGTGATGATGCCGTATGGGTCACAATGCGGACTTGATTGACGGTTTCGGTGTGACCATGCAAGGCGTAGCATTCGGCTCGCTCGAAATTCCACACGCGCACCGTGCGATCGGCCGAACCGCTCAAAAGTATGCGCGAGTCGAAATGAAGATGGGTCACGGCGGCGGTGTGGCCACGGAGGGTGCGAATACATTGGCCGGTGTGGTAATTCCAGATCCGCAAAGCATGATCGGCAGAACCGGTGACCAACTTGGTTTCATCAAACTGAAGTGTATTAATGGCACGCGCTAGACGTGGAGCAGGATCGCCTTCCTGCAGGAGGCGGTCTTGTGACGTTTTCAAATCGTGGACGAGGACTGTGCCATCGGTGAGACCGACGACCAGAAGGTTCTGGATATCACACAATTGGAGACATCGGATCATTCGGTGTTCTTTCCGGACATGGGGAAGGACCACCCTTCGGATGCCATTGTTCTTCCGCCAGTTGCGTTCGATCACCAGCCGTTCACTGTAAATTTCTTTCCATGGCCGGAGTCGTTTACGGGCAGGTTCGGTACTACTAGGAACAGCAGCTGTAAGCGGAGGCGGGGGAGAAGGATGAGGAGACGATGCTTCGTCTTCGCCTCGTACAAAGCGGCGTTTCTTACTCATCAAGGGAAGACCCCAACCACAGCGTGTACATTTTCGGTCAATATGTTGTTCACACATACGGTGCCAGAGAATATCATCGTCGGCAAAACGTCGCCAACGACGACTGACTTGGGCGGCTGCACAAAGGGATTGGGCATCTAGATAAGTGAAAATCTGAATACAAATCTCGGGAGGTAAAATCACGGTGAAATCAATTCGCAACAAAGGAGGTAACGCGGCGGATAAATAAGATAGTTGGGAACTGCAACAAGTAGACAGAAGACCCTGGAGGATCAACAAGCGCTGAGGTCCCGCTGCAGCAGCAAACACCGACCAGACATGAGCAATAGGCTGGCGATCCGCCGGAGCAACCTTGTCTAGTTCCTTTAAGGTTTTTTTTTTGGGTACAAGTTACTTTCCCTTTTCTGTCCAATCCTCTCTCTCGCTCTCTCTTTATCTTTTGTATCTCCTTTCTTTCTCTCTCTATCTAATTTCTCCAATCTGTTTTTACCTTTTTAAGTTCTTCTTGGTCATACGGTTCCCCTGACCTTGTCTGCACAAGTTCAGGTAAATGCCTAGTACAAAATGCCCGTTTCATCTTGTCCGTCATTATCAACAAACAAAAGAAGACAACACAATAGCATTAAAAAAAAGGCAAAACAAGAAAGGATGAATTTGCTCAGCGAGTCTGAGGAAGTGGTTCGTTTCGGTTAAAGAGAGAGAGGAGGAAAGGACAGACGGGATTGAAAAAAAGCCATTGATGCTTTAAATCGGACACATAAAAATGGCGCAATTGCTGGCCATTATAAGTACAACTGCTTCAGACACATCTTGATTGGTCAAAAAGCTGGGAAACTTAAGCCAACTTGCTTCCCTGTATCATTTTGTTCCATTGACCCTTTTCTTATTCTTTTGTCTTTTTTCGGTTTTATGTGTGTAGGTGTTTCGTTCTCTTTCTTTTTTGGATGTTTTGTACAAAAAAAAATATCATTATTCTAAGCAGACAAAGTAATACCAATACCAAACTTGCTCTGACCCTATAATATATAAAGAAAATCAGTTAAAACGTGCTCTTTCTGCTGTTCCGTCCTTCCTTTTTTTCTTACCTTCATGTGATCCAAATCACCACTAATCAAGAAAGCGAAGCCCGGTGCCATCTTTTCTTCCAGGACAGCAGACACTCTACCGGTGGTGTCGATCTGACCACGGAAAGTAGCCTGTCTGAAATCGAACTTGCCACCCACAGTAGCCACGGCTTCTCTTCGTCCACCCTGAACCATCATGTTCAATTCCACACCGAAATCAACCTTTTCATTGATGCGTTGGTAGTAACTAGCCTGGATCGCACCCAGACCCTGGAACTGTGCAGTCGCAATGAAATCGTTGCCAGTGTACTTTCCGACCAAAGACATGGCGGTCTCTTCCATATCGGGTGTGGGTCGTTGCAAGACAATTTCAGATCCAACAGCGAGTTTCGATGTAACCGATTGAAGATAGTTGGCCATGTAGATACCGGTGAATTCCATGGGATTGGGGTTCATTGCCTTGACATTGAATGAATAATCCGAACCCGTATAATCACCCTCGAGCTGCATCATCGAATGACCAGGCATATGCGTCATCTATTCATCATCACTCATAAGCATCATGGAATATTTCCAAAAACGTGGAACCCATAGACTTTTTCCCGGAATACCCTTTCTCCCCCTTTTTCTTCTTTTTTTTTTTTTTTTCTGTTTTGTTTAATGTTGTACCTGAGCAACCAATTTCACTGCCAATTGCTGATTCCACATGTGTCTGACAACGGCCTGAAGATTGGTATCGTTATCCATCGTACCTTGTGCCATTGTCTATAAAAGTTATCATAGGAAATCCCGGATCAGTTTTCGGGCAATAAGGAAAACGGTAGTCTTGTCTATCTTTTTCTTTTACCCTTTCTGTCATATAGCCGGACATAAAGTTGTACATGGGAGGCATGACTTGTGAGCCAAGGGAGAACTGATGTTGGACATGGAAGTTGGCTGACAGTTCTTTCAGAATGTTGGCTTGTGCACCATCGAAGAGGTAGTTATTGACAAATGTATCTATTGACAGATAAGAGTCAGTGCTCTTTCTCTCTATCGAGTGACTCGTTCTTTTACCCTTGACTTCGAAATGCAGACGTTCGAATTTGCCGGGGTTGGGTAAGTTGAGTCTGTTTTTGTGGAAGGTGAACCATGTTGGCCAATGAAGAGGGTTCCAGGGCGATCCTGTGGGTTTTTGGTCTTTCGGAGGGAATGCATTAGCGAGTGGCGAGAACATACGCGGGTTGGGGACTGATTCAGGTGTGGCCATGTTTTGTACGAAGGGCAGGAAAGTTCTCTATCTATAACAAAAAGGACGACGGTAAGGAAAAAAGGACTATTTTTTTTTCTTGGGCTTTTTTTTTCTATAGTGACAGGCCGCGTTTGCAAGGAATTTTTTACGCTTTGGCGCGCCTCTTAATTTTTCCAATGAGGGCAGAGACACACTCACACACCCCCAACGCTTAAAAAAAGTTTCTGAAAAAAAATAAATAACGGTGACGTTGCTGCAAAAAAAAAAAACAGTGTGTGACAGTCGAATCTCATGGAGTTACGTGCACCAAAGAAACCCTTCTTCCGCGCACAAAGCTGACGCAAAAAAATTACACGTCCACAAAAAGAGCAAGAAAACAAAACTTTTTCTTTTTTGCTTGGTTCTTTCCCTTGTTCCCCGCACAACCCTCTTATTTGATATATCATGGACTTCTCTCGTTTTAACCAGGCCGAACAGGCCCAGATCGCCGCCATGATTGAACATAAGCAGGTAAGAAACCCGGAGAACATTTTCCATGAGAAAGGAAAAGAACGAAAAAATCAGCAACATGTCCAGGCCATGGTTTTAAAACGACAATAAAAAAAGATGAAAGATTTCCTACGACTTTACAGCAACCTTGTCCAACGTTGTTTTGAACATTGTGCCAACGATTTCACAACCAAATCCTTGACCGGAAAGGAGGTATATATATATACATTACGCACATACGCGAAAAAAAAAGGATAGCATGGGATAAAGTTAAATCCTCCCGGCTGTGTTCTATAGGAAGGTTGCGTGAACAAGTGTGCCGACAAGTTCTTGAAGCACTCTGAACGTGTGGGTCTTCGCTTTGCGGAACTTAGCCAGAACGTAAGGAAACGATAACGAGAATTTACACAAAGAAAACGCATCGCTTATTCTTGGAATCGGCTATTTTTCTTTTATTTACAGATGACACCACCTGGATCCCAGTAAACAGAAGGAAGAACACACCAAAAAACCGAAAGCAAACACGAAACTACGGTCGCCTAGATCATTAGACTTGAACTTCTTTTCCCCCTTTTTTCTTTATCTTTTCCAATTTGTTTGATAAAGTAGACAAAAAAAGGTGAAGCCTATATATATATAGTGATTTTTGGGCAAGATTGCAGTGTGTGCGAAGGCAAAAGGAGAAAGAAAAGGCAGGGGAGATGGGTATGTCCTTGGCCATGATCGTGATGATTTTTTTTGTTTGTCTGTCTGAGCTTATGAAGGACTTTCATTTTGTGTAGTAGAAGGAATTGAGGAGGGAGAGGGGAGAGGAGGGTACACGCAAGGAAAGGGTTTGTTTACGATGATAACAAAGGGTTGTTGTCGTCTTGGTGGCAAGGCTGGAAGGAATCTAATTTTCTTTGATATGGTAAGCATAAGTAGTCCTTGTCTCGTTCTTCTCGCTATCTTTTACCTATGGATGATGGTTGATCTTTTGGTGGTGGGGAAAGTGACCGTCGACATGTAGGGCAGGTTGGCTTGGAAACATGATGCTGGATCCAAGAATGAAGACAATGACTAAGACAGAATCTCAGTCCATCTAGTCATAGCCCTAGCAATTTCACTTACAGATGGAAAAGATGACCGCAGGCCAACTTTTTAGCTGTTTTCATCTTGTCACGGCATATGGCACAATCATCGTTATGCATGGATAACTCCGTTGGCGTTGCGTCCACATATCTGTATATGTTTTTTTACATCATGCTCTTTCATTAAATCACCAACCCTTATTTACTTCGTGTTTCGTTCTTTCTTACCTGTTTCTGACATAGGACATGGCCCGCCAACGTTCACGGTGAATCAAGATTTTGCCGTGCAAGTTTTTCAACACACTTCGGACATTCAGAAACAAAACAATGTCCACCAATCCAAATGATATGCCATGCATCCACTAAGGAGAGAACGGAAAAATGGTTCAACATTCTTCTTCTTCCTTATCCCCCCCTCCATGAGGTAACCTACCATTAACTGGAGATACTGCAACAAAGTACATCCAAGAATTAACATATCTGCTCCCAGTTCCGTATAATAGCTAATCATTCGTTTGTTCTCAAAGCCATTTTCCCGCCATTGATCCCATAAATAGGTAAAATACTTCATCATGACTTGAATTGTGTCCAGGGCAACCGGCAGAAACTAGTGCAAAAGAGAAAAGAAAAATAGGGTTGTTTGTCATTTCCATGCCCTTTTTATAGCTTTCTTTTCCTCTTGTTATCGAATTTTCAATATTTACCTCGAGTGTCAGAAAAGTCAATGAAGATGGAAATAGAGAGACACTGCCGATGTACCACAGAACAATGCATCCAAAGATGGCACACAGCAATCCGGAGATCTTGTAATAATGCTGGGGTGAGGCATAAGTCATTGTGCCCAGCTAAAAGTAAGAAATGAGATGATAAAACATGGAACATGTCTTTTTCGTCTGGCGAGACAATCATCATACTACTTACATTATCAAAGCGATCTCTACTAAGCAGGCTGAATATACGAAGAAATCCAAGCAAACCAATCCATAACGAAAGTCGTAAAATATGTCTCCAAATAGGCTCCATGACGGCGCCAATAAATACCACTTTGAAAAGTAAGAAATTAAGCATACGATCGTACATATGCTAAATAGACGAAATTAAACGCATGAACACTCGGTATATCAAATCCCACTACTCTATTTCTTACCTGACTCTCAATGGGCCAAAGTTCGTTGAAGAAGACTTTGATAACGACTCGACTAAGAAAAATAGAGCAACATATTGCCATGTTCACATGGATCTGTAATAAGTGATCAGAAAAGAGAAGGGTTCACGGAACTCGTTCTGGATTCTTTTTTCTTATTTTACCAATAGGTTTATTTTTTGGGATTCCACATGTGTAAAGAAAGCGGCCACGTAACCAAGACAATGGATGGGTTGTTTGTAATGCAATGGAAGGATTGATTGTGCTGCTGCTGTTGGTGTGGTTGTTGTTGATTCGCGAAGTATGGGTAAGGAGGAGGCGGGTAGATTTGGATCGAATGCTGCGTCGTGACATTGGACTATATTGGTGTATAGATCCGACTCGGCAAATGAGAACAACGAGACGATGAACGCCACAGAGAACGTAAGGGTTGAGACGAACGCATAGGTCGGAATATCGCACCGCATTCACACTCACACTCACACACCAAATATAAATAAGAAAAAAAAAAGAAAAAGAAAGGAAGAAAAGTGGAAATAGAAGAAAAGCAAAAAACAAAAAAAAAAAAAAATAGGCAGGATCTGTACGGAAAGGTGTGGGATATTGTTTATATACAAGAGAAAAAAGGGAAAACAAAAAGGGTTCTGCTGCGTTGTGTCTGCCTTTTTCTCTTTCTGTCCGTTTTATTGCTGAAAGGAAGTCTTTCTGGCTAAGAAGCAAAGATGTGTATTGTGTATATACTCACACACACACTCTCTCTCACTCACACACGCACCACAGCGCACATATATAGAAAAAAAAGCCCTATTTCAACTCCGATAAACATGACTAAAACAGACGGCCTCTCTTTTTTCTCCTTTTTGTTTTTCCTACAGGACAGAATCCATCCTTTTTTTCCCCTTCTCCATATATGGGTCCATCGGTAGCAAATCTTTTCCATGTGTAACCCTTTTGCCCTTTTAAATGCATGCACAGCCTTTCTGTAGTCTAGTCTGACCTATTCATGATGAACTGAGATGTCCATCACAAGAAGAAAGAAGCGCAATGTCCCTGACTTCCCCATTCCAATACTGAAATGGGTTCGAAATGCATATCTTCAGTCCAAATAAATTCACCAATGCAAATATATTAAGCATTCTGTGCAAATGGTGTCAAAGTTCGACAACACATGGACGGCATTTTTTCATGTGTATGCCTTTCTTACTCAATGGTCGTGTTTTCAGGATTTGACACAAGGCAACAAATACCTTATTAGCCCGCCTCTTCTAGAAAGTAATAATCATGTATTGCAAAAAGGAGAAAACAACGCGCCCTTTATGAAACACATCGTGTTGGAGGCCGTCGAAAACACAAATCAGTTGTTGCCAAACAAAAGGAGGACTTATGCAACGAAATATGGATCTATATCAATATGTTTATACGTGGTACACATTAATAACAACAAAGAGCCGGACCGAATGTAACCTTTGTTTGACACCAAGTGTTAGCTCTTCCAAATCATTCCTCGACTTTGGAAGTCTAAGAGCAACATGTCATTTGATTACTTATCTACAGAACATGAGCGATATCATTCGGGCACAGTTAAGCGCAGGGCTTTTATTTACCATTTCCTAGAAACTGAAACATGCTAATAAGGGTGCTGAAGCAGAAGGTTCCAAGAGGATGTTTAAGGGAGTACACTAAAAGATGAGAAACCGTTTATCCGTGGGGTTGATTCAGATCCTTTTTTTTTTAATTTTTTGTACATATATTGGTATCTTTAGGGATACAAGACTGTGCATTCAATGACAATTGTGCTTCATTAGCACATTTTGTGTGTGTGTGTGTTTATGTTTATGTTTATGTATGTATATACTATATATATTGTGCGTGTGTGCATATGTGGGGCAAATACGAAAAACTGATCTAAGGTATCTTTTTTATCATTTTCCTTTTTTATTTCATCCTGCTGCAGGGCGTCTCCTTGACCTCATCCGTAATTGAAATGAGCGATCCAATACAGTCGGTCGCTGACTGTTTCTTCTGGGTCGAGCTTGTTGTTTGGTTGATTGAGGTGGTGATAATTGGTTCCGATCCTTTGTGTCTCCTTCTGCTTCTTCTTCCTCATCATCTTCAGGAACAATATCATAAATACTGCTCTTATCGTCGGCTTGGATAGAGTGCAACATTTTCTGCGCACGTATAGAAACGGAATCGGAATGGGCTGAATGCATACTCCGCATGCTATTGGATCGTCGAAGTCGTTTTCCTCGTTCGCTACGTCTACGGGCTTTCGTCTCGATTTGGCCATTCCGTAGCTTTTCTAATAAACTATCCATAATCGCCTTCTCCTCATCTTGACCATTGTTGGTATCTGGAATAAATAATAAGCGACATTGCCCCATACTGCTTTTTCTTTCTTTCTTTTCTTTTGCTTACAATGACTAATTTCCACCCCTTTTGCTTTCGATACTACAGCACCATTTCGCATACGGTTACGTCTCTCAAGACGTTCTCGTTTCTGCTTGGATTCACGTATATCGGACAAACATTTCTAGAAATTGTGACCGAATCAGTATGTATCCATGCTCTTCTCCTTTGTTGCTCCCCCCCTTATATTCATCTTTGGCGTTGTTTTGCCGATCCTTACATCCCAACTGGAAGTAAACCTCTTGAAGATAGCAAAAAATTCATCAGGATCCATCTTTTCGGGATTCTCGCCGTAATATCGAACCGTGTTTTCATAAGATTCTTCCATATTTTGTTGCAGTTCGGCTAGCGCTTGAAATTTCTCAGACGCTTCTTCGTAAAATGTTTGCATGATCTTTGTAAATTGATCATTCTGATCCTTCTTCTCTCCCTTTTCTCCATGATCTATACAGAATGTTTCCAGGGTTTGTCCCAGTTTTGTCAATCCTGACCGAAGTTCCTGAAATTCACTAGTTATTTCCGATTTGGAAGCTACCATGAATTACAACACTTGTTGGTTATCATATCTTAAACAACCTATATTTTCTCTCCTACCTCGGGCAGCTGCTCCACATGGATTAAGCTCACTAAGGAACTGGGCTGTGGAAGGAAAATTCTTTTCTACTGTTTCAACCAGAAAATGTAAAAGTGTTGTCGAACTGGTGGCACCCTTGGTATCAACCAGCTGATATAATCTCATCAAATTAGCCAACAGTGCACATAGAAGTCTGCCGTGCAGGTTGTCTTTACCTTGTTAATACTATCGATCCTGACACCGAATGCCCCGCCACGATAGGTTTTGCCATTTAGGAAATTACCAACGGCCAAAATAAGCTGATGGCCAGAAAAAAAAACAAAAATAAGCAAACTACAAACAGAAGACTCCATTTTTACCTGCAGTAACTCTCTGAAATGGGTGGCATGCTTCAAAGTCCTGGAAGCTTCTAGCACGCAAGTCATTTGCTAAGATTCATTTGACGTTAACAGAAAGAAAAAGAGCCATTGAATATTTTCCCTTACCTTGGAGATTTCGCTGTATTTTTCCCAGAACATCGATTTAAACAGCATACATTCGATACGTTCTTTAAAATGATCAATTTTCATCACCTAAAGTGCCATCAATACAGAGCTACAAAAAATTCAAAACGGGCATAAAGTACCTGAAGGCAAAACTGATCGGGTAGAGATAGATCAAGCAACTCTTCTGGTGCAGCAGTACGATACGAAGCCAGCTTACCAACTTCTTCCGCTGTGGGCAAATACTTCAGCATGTTCAACAGCACTTGATCGTCATCAAAATATGGATCCATAGAGATAATTCGGGCACCAATCTCACTAAAAGGGATCTTTTTGGTAACATTCGTGATAAAAATGTCTATTCCATCGAATCAATCGCACACATTGGGTTTACTCTGCATAACTTACGCAAATTGTACGCTTTTTTGGCGTCCAATACATGAACACGTTCTCTTGCACGACGCGTTTTCAGTTGTACCGCCGGCTTAGCAGCAAACGATTTCTCGATGTCGTCAAATACACCAACGTTAGCGAGTCGATACTCAAGCGAAGATTCGAAAGAGAATCCTTCAGGCTGCTCAAATGCATCATTTGGAGCCAATTTGCTTTGCACTTGATTACTCCAGACCGTCTTATCGATATTCATAAAATTCATCTTTTCCCATTGAACTTGCTTCAGCTTTTGTTTTGGTTGAAATACAGTTGGCTTGAATCCAACAACACCAGCAACTGGCGGAGCAGGGGTAGGACTAGTAGGTGTCCGACCAGAAGTTAGAACGGAAGAACTGCACGCTGCAGTTCCTGAAGAAGCGGGTGGTGGTGGTGGAGCTGGAGGTGGTGGTGGAGCTGGAGGTGGTGGTGGACCCCCGTGCATAGGAGAGCTTAACGAGGCCGGTAGTGGTGGTGGTGGTGGTGGCGGCGGAATTCCATTTGGCATTGACATAGAAGGTATAGGTGGAGGTGGAGGTGGAGGTGGAGGTGCCGGTGGAGAAACTCCATTAGAGGTGTCGTATACAACCACAGAAGACAAGTTCGAAGGAGATGAAGTGGATGGTGGTGGAGGTGGAGGTGGAGGAGGCGGTGGCGGTGGCGGTAGCGGAGCTGGTGCTGGTGCTGGTAAAGCCCTGAAACTTGTATTAATGGGAGATAGTGGTGGTGCTGATGGTGGACTCATGTCGTCGATTGAAGTATCTTTTGTGCTTGATAAGGATGGTTCTAAACTAGAAGGACAAGATGTATCTGTGGAAGATTCTGCAAGATGACTAGTGCCTTCTATAGTGCCATGGTCACTCTTTTGATCGTCTTCTTTTGATTGTTTCGCACCCTCGTGATCATGCTGGGAAGATATAGAAGATGCACTTATCTCGTTTGTTGTATTTGTGTTCTTGCTTGAGACACTACTGGCATCAGCAGTAATTGACTTTGAGACATCCTCCATGGACAGTTGCTTCTCCTTTTTACTCGAAGGATTGTTGCGTTTAACAAAACTCGTCATCCTCGAACCGATCTTTGTACTAAGGGATTTTACAGATAACCCTTGAGCCTGGGCAATGAAGATAGGCTCATCGAAAGAGTCAACCTACGTACTACATTAACTAAAAAAGAAGATCTTGCGTACGTGTACCACGTTACCGAGAGTGTCCGTTTATGCGGGTCATAATTGGCATTCTTTACGTTCCACATTTTAATGTCTGCTTCAGTTTTATGCCTTCGGCTACGAAGCGATTTATCCGTTCTTGGGCCGCCGTATTCTGTCAATTGTCTAATATTGTCCTGCAATCGCTTAATCTGAGCACCCATCGCTTCAACGGTGTTTTGGTGTTCCGCCTCAAAATCCTCTAGCCGTTGTGTCAGAACGCTGATTGTCTGATCAGCAGCCTTTAGACTGCGTTCTAGCGTTTCATTCTGGGACTTGAGTTCTCCCACAAGCCCATCTAACGATTAAGTAAGCATAGCTATTAGAAATCTTCTAGAGATTTTTCGCGAACAAAGAGAAATTAGCTTACCGGCTTTGAGATCTACTTGTTTTCTTAGTTCAGCCTCTCGTTTCAGCGCTTGTGCTTCTCTCTCCTTTGCTTCCTCAGCATCTCTTAAGGCTTGCTCTAATTCATCCTCCTCCGCAAACTTGGATATCAGGTCGCCCACTGTAATCCCATAGGTACTTGAAAAGTCATTTGGTACTCCTTTTCGGTCAAGAACAATTTGCGAAACGAGCGACTCAATTAATTGATAATAACGGTTTCTGTAAATGTTCGAGTTAGTGATATTATTCTCCACCGAACTTTCATTACTTTTTCTCTGTATCGCATTGTATCAATAATAGATGTTGCAGAATACTTTGCAAAAAATCGTAAGCACGGGTGCCGTTGATCGATGAGAGAATCGTTTCGAAAATTTCGGTTGGGTCTCTAACATCGCTCAATACTAAACTGCCGTAGATGTCTCTTGTATCTTCTTCCTCTGACGCGCGAAATTCGTCGATTTTGCGATTCAGCACCTCATTATTTAGATAACCGATTTTCTCCAAAACCTGATCTAGCCCGCTCTGATATAATTGATTTCGCAAAGTCATACGCGCTTCTTGATCTACCACGGTATCGGGGTCGACAATCGCGTTGATCAGTAATAGATTAGCCAGCTGTTCGCTATCATCAGTTAGTTGCTGTCAGAAGCAAACAAAAAAAAACGTTTGTCCATTACCGAGTATTCCATCAATTGAGAGTCTGGGTTCGATGACATCCCGATCTGCTTAAAGTCTTTACTAGCACCAACAAACGATCCCATCTTTCCTCTGCCATCCACCATTTTCTCCAGTGATTTGATCCACGCGTCAAAGTGACCATATCCATCACCGTATTCTCTGAGCAATTGCATCCCTTGTAAAACCATCTTATGCCCCAAAGGTTGTTCACAATAACACATGAAAGTCAACGCGTCGCAAGCCAATCGTCGAGCAGGCATATAGGGAGAGAGCAGGGAAACAGCCATGTTGTCAATGCATTGAGAACTACTCAACGCTTCTTGTATACCATACTTTGGAATCCGGTCAGTACTCGTATTCATTTTGTTGAAGTGAGAGAGAAGAAAGCGAATCACACATACCACATTATTAAACATTGACCTGAGACATTTGATAATTTCAAGTTCTAATTGGCAATCGTGTTGATTTCTAAGACAATGAATATTTAATGAATGACCAGAAACTTTCTCGGGTTTTCTTTCTTTCTTTCTTCCAAATTTTGTGTCTTTCTTTTTCTAATTCACCTGTCTAATTTTCGATTGATGCGGCCAAGTTCGTTAGCAATCACCTGCATACCGCGTTCTTCAATAAAATGTCGGACCCAGCTGTAATACATTTCCATGTAAACATTTCACCGGTTTCTAGTGTAGCTTCGTTTTACCTTAGTGGCATAGTTCTCAGCCGTACTGCTAAATCCGAGACGAGTTTCAAGGTGACCAGTTTCTTCTCAGTCTTCAGAAATGCATTGATATAGTATTCTGGTGATAATTTTGCTTCATTCTCCTGCAGTTTGGTCTGTGTAGGTTTTCTGCTCGTTGCTGATCCAAGTTTTGTCAGTTGGTTCTCGTTACACAAAATCCACCATTTCTTGTCGATCGGTAAGTCTCGGAGACTGGCATCACCCAGATTCAAGTTAAGCCGACTCTGAAACAATTGAGTACCACGAGTAAGAAAATTGGGAACTTAAGAATCTGAATACGAATTGCCACATACCGCAGCATCTGCAAAAAGTGCTTCAATTTCTTGATCGGACGGTCGGTTGTTCATGCTGTTGCCAAAGACGGGAGACCATGGCGCGCTGGAATCGCTTGTCCCACTTAAACCCGTACTGACGGAATATAAACTGTACGCAGAAGAATTGGCTGTAATGGCCAACAAAAATAAAAAACAAAGTCAGTTTACGCCAAAAAAGAAAAAAAGGAAACTGAAGGTAGAATCCGGTCCGTGAAAAGTTCACATACTCCGCGTTACGTACCAGTGGAATGCCATTCCTGAGCCGATCCATTGCTACTGTTGGCGGTGGGAGAGTAAGCATCGGTATACGTTGGGTTGACTGGACTTGGGATCGTGATTCCTGAGGGCGATCGTTCGGTTGTAGGTAGTGGTGGCGATGGTCGTGAACGGATCGCCACATGGAGAGAAGGAGGTTTGGACGCTTTTGAAAGTGAACCACCATTTCGTTTGTATAGACGATTCTTCGCCTTGAGGCGACGCTTAGCGCCAAGGTTGGAGAATAGGTCCATTCAAAGGGAAAATAGGATGGTGACAATACTACAGAAGCTGTATAGAAAGGAAACAAAAAGGGACCGCTACTGTTTTAACGTTGTCAAGGTGAACAAAAAATAACCAGCAGAAAAAGACCGTCGCTTAAAAAGGCAACTGTTTTTGTGAGGCCTAGCAACGAGCCGATGAATTGAATGATGATGTGTGTAACCCAAATGACCCATTTTCGCATTGTGTTGCGACCGTCGGAGTTTATGTTCCCATTGACAATTCAGGGAGCAGCCATTCTCTCCCTGAGGGACAGAGAGAGAGTGAGAGACACAGAGAAATCAATTCCCCATTCACCTCTATTCCTTCACCTAAACCCCGCACACTTATCCCTCTATCACTTTGTGTCTCTGTCTCTCAGAATATATATAAATATATAATACATATACATACACTTCACACATAACCCCGTGCTTTTTTTCTTTTTCTCATCCCCTATGTCCGCTTTAATTCACATGCTGTCGTCATCTTCATCTTCTTTGTCTGGCAATCATCAGTCAACTTCCACCATGAATCACTATGGTTTCCATACGACAAACTATATATCAGCCTCTATGGCTCCTTATCTAAAAGATGGTCGTCCTTCAGTTCACCCGTGGTTGGTCCGTCAAAGTAATGAAAAGATATGGCTGGGAAAAGCATCGAGCTTAGACCCTCTTGGTCTTCCTGCAGCACAAATACAAAGAACCAATGGCTTTACCTACGCTTCAGCCATTCAAGGTGTGATATAACCCCCATCTCTCTCCTTCTGTCTTTCTCTATCGCTTTCTCTGTACATATACAGGCAAATCAAAAAACATACGCAACGCATTTGGTCTTTTTTCTCAAAACTACAGATTAGCTCAACCCTCCTCCTTATCACACCAACAACAGCAGCCATTATCCATGATCGATCTGGATGGATCTCCGTCGATACTTCCGCCATTAGACCATCTCCGATCATCATCACCCTTACCAACAATGGACGAATTTCCAGCCTTGCCCCGAAGAAAAGAAAGCATAAGAACCTTACTGGAACCAAAACAAACCACTATCCATTCGTCGTTGACATCAGATGCACAGAATCCGGTAACGTGGAAGTACAAAAGAAGAAAAACATACATAATTGATATTCATAAACCTACATTTTAATAGAGAGATCAGTTAAGAAGTAAGAACGATGATGGAGAAGAGTTGGCTGAAGCAGAAGAGGGTGATCGGTTGCTGGAATTTTCTGAGAAAAATACAGATGAGGGCGATGAGGTGCTTGGATCGAGATACAACTTATCAGGCTTGTTAAATATGGCGAGACAGACGAATCCAGACAATCATCTCTTGGTGCTGGGGCAAGATTTATCCACACTGGGCCTTGATATGAATTCATCCAAGTAAGAAAAAGAAAATCCTTTCTATTGCCCTCTCTCTATCTCTCTCTCTTTCCTTCTGCCCTATCCCTTCCCCAAGGAAAAAAGAACACTTAAAAGATTTTTCCTTCGCAGTGATCTGTATTCAACGTTTGAGTCACCATGGGATGATGATTTGATCGAACCTGATTTCCGGTTACCAGCTTGTTACACCATGCGAGGACTGCCTCCGATCGAAAACATGCTCCCGAATTTGTCTACAGAAACACTGTTCTACATGTTCTACGCATATACGAGGGACGTATTACAAGACCTGGCTGCACAGGAACTGTAAGCAGAAAAAACGTTAGGTGTTCTCCTTCTACCAAAAGCGTAGAGGCATTAAAACGAATTGAATCCTTTTTCTTTTTTCTTCGGTGTTTTAGGTATCATCGACAATGGCGGTTTCACAAGGTTTTGAAATTATGGATGACGAGAGAAACAAAGTTAGAAAGTCTGCTAAGATCGCGTACATCCGAACGAGGTACCTATATCTTCTTTGATCCAACAACATGGTCCAACGTCAGAAAAGAGTACATGCTTTATTACGATGATCTTGAAGACCGTGGACCATCCCACTCAACAGCCAATTATTACACCAAACCTTCTTCTTCCTCCCTTTTCACACCTTACCCTTCTTCCTCTTCTTCTTCTTCGATGTCACAGATGCATGATAATCTCGTTCAAGAGAGAATTGCAGCTCTTCACAGACAGTATAGTCCTTTTCATTTAACGTCAAAAATACACTCCATCTGTAATGATCATTCTATTTTTGAACAGTAAAAAGAGAACATGCAAATAGCAAAATAGGTTAACAGCAAACGAAAAGAAACAGTAGTGTGTAAAATAAGAAAAAGAAGTACAACCAAAAACCAAGTCATTCGTTCTTTTTTCTCCTTTCATTTTAGATCCACCTCATGCTAACGAAAAAGAAAAACCAATGAAGAAAAAGGCAAAACAATAAGGATTATTAAAAAAAAGAAATCTACAATAGTGATACAAGCAAAAGGAAAGAAAAAGCAAAACATAAGGAAGGATAAAAGGAAGATAGGATGAGAGAAAGATGCCATGCGGGAAAGGTGGGAAAGAAAACGAAAGAAGCAAGCGTTTTCACTGTGATGCTGAAGATGATGATGGAGTAGCCGTAGTATTAGTAGTAGAGGTAGTCGTTTTGGGCCACAGATAGGATGAAGCGATCTGAGCAATTTGACCTAGAATGGACGACTGGTTGTTACTGTTATTTCGCTGTTGTTGACCCATACGCTGTATATCTTCCATTTTGTGATAGCTCGATGTCCGGACAACCTCAGGCATAGACGCATCGATGGTGGAGGGTTCACTAACCGGAGCAGATTTGGCTGGAATCTGATGACCAGGTCTGGAAGTACGCGGCGTGGTATCTGTTGTGGTTGTAGCAGTAGCAACAGCTGTTGATGTTGCTGACGTGGAGGGTAGAGGGTGAATCTCTCCGCCATCTTCTTCCTGTGTATCCCAATCATCATCATCCTCAAAGTCATAGGCACCATCATCTTCCGTTTCTGTTGGGCCTATCATATCATAGATACATGACTGTCCCACCCATTGAATGGCTTGATTGGTTTGCTCTTGCTGCTGTTGATATCGAGACGGTAAGCGGTTAGGATGTCTTCGCACAGGCACATAATGCATGGACTGAGCGTCACTGTCCGTATCGTCATCCCACGATGAAATGGACCCTCTGCGCCTGCCAAATTCTTCTGCCAACGCCGCCGGACCGGAGGAAGAGGACGAAGAAAGAGACGATACATCAGTTTCATGCTCCGATTGCGAGCTACTCTTCAGCCTTGCCGGGGCGATCTTTTTAATAGATGATCTCGGTTGACGCATTACAATGGCATCCTCATCATCCTCTGCATCGGACGACGAAGATTCGTCGTCGCTGCTATCGATCAACTGCCTCCGCGAAGTTCTGGTTTCATCGCCACTGGAAAGAGCAATACATTGTTCGACGTACTGATTGAACCTCAGTTTAGGTTGCCGATGTGTGGCGATCACGGCAGGTGAAAAAGCGCCGAGCTGCTTGTTCGCTTCGGTAATCGACACGTTTGGTGCCAACGTCAGATGTTCTACCTGCAATTCGGAAGCAGATCGCTTCAGACGCTCCGACATGGTCAACTTCTTCAGTGCCGATTTCAAAGGTTTGCTGGCAGGCATCGTCGGTTCCTGCATCCCTTCTGCTTGTGATAATGAGGGTGAAGGAGAAGGTGAAGCGGATGGTAAGCTGGATTTCTCTTTCGATGCTTTACTAGCTGCTGAGGAAGGAGGAGGAGGAGGGGCAAGAGAAGGGGAGGAAGAGGTAAGCGAAGTGGTGGCTGGTGTGAAAGAGGGTGTCATCAAGCCCAGGGTATCTTCAGTACTGGAAGTCTTTGGTTTTGCATATCGGTCATCTTCGTCGTTAATCACTCTGTGGAGTGGACCGTAAAGCCAAGTAACGTCACTGTCCTTTAACCTGGATCCAGAAAGGAATGGAACCGATTGAGCATAAGTATGCTCTCATGATAACAAAAAGACGGAGATAATCACTTACCAATTCAAGGTCTCTGGACTAACCGTCTTCAGTTTATTCTTTTGTTTAGCCCAAGTTCGCCAAGAAGCATTCTCTAGTCGAAGACCATTGACGATATCGTTTTTTTCCTTGGTGACCCGCTGCCATGACGCTGCTAGATCAAACTCATCGAAATCGTAAGACAGGTAATCGACGCACACTTCTGGTAATTGAACGTGGCGATTTTGGGATTCGTAATCATCACGCACTGCGTGCTTCTTGGGGAACATAATGAAAGGGGTGAAAGAGAACAGAGAGGGAGGGATTAAAACGAATGAGAAGGAGAACGAACCAGGCAAGTCAGAAAACTCATTGATACGAAAAATCGCAAAAAATCGGGATCGGGAGGGACTGTGAAAACGAACCCCGATTTGGATAAAATATTCGCCCGTCCTGGTCTTGCTTTTTCTGCTCAACAATCCGATTGTTCTTGATTGACATAAGCCATCTGGTCTTGCATCGGACGTGTGGGATGTCTACAACAAGTAAAGTATGGACAAGGAGAAGGACGAGCTGGAAGAGCTATTGTCATTTAGTCATGTTGATATCATTGTAGCACAATAGATCTTTGCCCTTCATTCGGTTAGATCCTCTTTCTTGTCTTCCCCCTGTGCGTGGTTTATGCTGCACAAACTGCATGGCCACGTTTTACATTGGATTGGAATTTGCTTCTATACAATCATTGGCAAACTTTTCTTATTTTATAATCCGGAAGAGAGCAACCACAGATTTTGAGCTCCGACTGGCTATTGGTTACCCTGCCTGTATTCTGAAAATCTCTTAGTGAGATCGATGCATGATTTCAATGCTGCTGTCAGAAAGTGAAAGAGACTTGCAAAAACAAAGTCTTCTTCTTTGTCCTCCCCATCTACGCAAATTTCTTCCAAGCAGCACAACCCTATTACCATTCTATGCAAGAGAATTACAACAGGACTACTATTTGCAACGGTAACTTTAAGCTAAGGCCATCTTATACAAGGTTGATTTAGTACAAAGTTCGCATTCATATAGCAGCCAAGCCTTTTTTATTTTTCCTTCCAATTGTTTTGTATAGCTTTGCTTTCCAAAATTGTATATATCGTCTCGCGAGCAAACTGAATACGATATTTCCGAAAAACTGACATGTCAAAAATGGAAATGTGGTGTGATATGATCCGTATAAGTGCGTATAATAAGCTTTCAAATAAATTCCCAACCCCGTCATTCAGATTTTAATATTGAGTATACTCTGAAAAATAATATAGAACAAAACTGCAGTGTCAAGTTTCAGGCTTGAAAAGATTCTAACGAATTCAATTCAGCAAAGTTTGGCACGTAAACAAAGAAGCCTTTGTAGAACAGGAACCTACAAAACAGTATCCTGAAACTGTAGGCCATAACCCAGATGCATTATACTTGCGGTTGCGGTGTAGTTTTATCTTGCAAAGACACACTGCATCATGAAAGTGTTTATAAATGCTTAATGTATCGATACGGCTAACTTATATACGGTTACTTTAAATTTTTCTGTTACTCCAGTGTTTCGCTAAGTAATAGGGTTCTGCATTTCCAGAAGCCTAAAAAGATAAACCTTAAATCGGTCAGCTGCTTGATTCTAAAAAAGGCCCCTTCTTTGTCTTGCATACCTGTAATGGTCTCTATCAATACATCCGTTGCGACTCGATAATTTTTAAACACTGTATTTTATCTATCTCATTAAAAAAAACATATATTGCAATATCACGATCGAATGAGAAAGGAAACAAAGAAGACTGAAAGAGTGATATGGTTTCCGCCTACAGTCGCGTTCTAAGAATCTATAATTAGCGCACCCTGTCTGCAGCAGGAAAATACAATGAGTGTACTAGAGGATACAATGAATTGACCCAGGGGTGAAAATTGATCTTCCGTAGCAAAGAATATAAAAAGGATAAAGGGAGATGAAGATTCGGCAAATCTCACCACGATGGTATCAAGTTTTACAAACCGCAGAAACCTTGCATATCATACAAATGCTGACTACACGAATGATACATACATCTTTATATCATCTGTTAAGACAGTGGTTCATCAGTATTTCACTTCTGATGATGGTCAATTTCGGCATCATAGCAGCCAATTTTGGGACCAAAAGCCGTAATAACCGTAACGGAGGTGCACGTTAGTCTTCCTAACATCGATATCAATTCTTATAGATAGTTTACTAAACATATTTACTCTTAGAGACGAAGACGTCGACGCCAACAGCGGGTTGCGGGCCTACAGCAACAACAACATAACAATCACATTCAACAAGTAGGACGAAAGCAAACAAAGCAGGTAGAACTACCGGAGCGTCAACAACAACAAATAGTACAAGAACAACCACAGGTGCATGCTAAACAAGAACACCATGAGCAAGTAGTACAACAAGATGATAAGGCCAAACATCAACGTAAACTACGTCAAGAATTTAAAAATCTAAACTTGAGGATGAAGACGTGGAGTTTGACTTCGTTAAACTATGATAATACATATATCATTTGTTGAAATTGTTCAGAGACTATTTTCCTAACTGGATTCAAAGTTCCTAATTAAGCGAACTGCACAAGATAACTTCCACCAACATTTGCGGATAAAATTCAAATTATTATTTGGTTGAATCGACGGTGTTCATATAAGACTACAAATACGAGCACAGTGCATGGAAATAGCCGATGGGCTTTAGTAAGACTGATTTATGAATAACGGCTCATTTCCCTTTAGTTTAATAGGAATTGGCGTTCTTCCTTTATCGATAATTGTTTTCATATAACTTTGTGAAGAAAATAGCTAAGAACGAGACAATATAAACATTTCACATATACAGCCTGGTATCCAAAGATGCAATTTTTCGCATCTTCCACAGTCACTTTGTTCTAAGGTGCGAAAAATCGCATCTTACGCATTTCCTTTGTTCTAAGGTGCGAAAAACCGCATCTTACACAGTTCTTTTGCTCTAAGGTGCGAAAAATCGCATCATACGCAGTTCTTTTGCTCTAAGGTGCGAAAAATCGCATCATACGCAGTTCTTTTGCTCTAAGGTGCGATAAATCGCATCATACGCAGTTCTTTTGCTCTAAGGTGCGAAAAATCGCATCATACGCAGTTCTTTTGCTCTAAGGTGCGAAAAATCGCATCATACGCAGTTCTTTTGCTCTAAGGTGCGAAAAACCGCATCTTACACAGTTCTTTTGCTTTAAGGTGCGAAAAATCGCATCTTACACAGTTCTTTTGCTCTAAGGTGCGAAAAACCGCATCTTACGCATTCCTTTGTTCTAAGGTGCGAAAAATCGCATCTTACACAGTTCTTTTGCTCTAAGGTGCGAAAAATCACATCTTACACAGTTCTTTTGCTCTAAGGTGCGAAAAACCGCATCTTACACAGTTCTTTTGCTCTAAGGTGCGAAAAATCGCATCTTACACAGTTCTTTTGCTCTAAGGTGCGAAAAATCACATCTTACACAGTTCTTTTGCTCTAAGGTGCGAAAAACCGCATCTTACGCATTCCTTTGTTCTAAGGTGCGAAAAATCGCATCTTACACAGTTCTTTTGCTCTAAGGTGCGAAAAATCGCATCTTACACAGTTCTTTTGCTCTAAGGTGCGAAAAATCGCATCTTACACAGTTCTTTTGCTCTAAGGTGCGAAAAATCGCATCTTACACAGTTCTTTTGCTCTAAGGTGCGAAAAATCGCATCTTACACAGTTCTTTTGCTCTAAGGTGCGAAAAATCGCATCTTACACAGTTCTTTTGCTCTAAGGTGCGATAAATCGCATCTTACACAGTTCTTTTGCTCTAAGGTGCGAAAAATCGCATCTTACGCAGTTCCTTTGTTCTAAGGTGCGAAAAATCGCATCTTACACAGTTCTTTTGCTCTAAGGTGCGATAAATCGCATCTTACGCAGTCGCTTGCTCTAAGGTGCGAAAAATCGCATCTTACGCAGTTCCTTTACTCTAAGGTGCGAAAAATCGCATCTTACTGTCACAGCTGAAAGAAAACCCTGACCAAAACAGCTAAGCCATCTAGTAAGCATCTAGCTAGATTGACAATAAACAAAGAAATAAAGCACATGAATATAAAATTGTGTATCATTAATCGAAGTGGGGTTCTTCCCACACAAAAGAAAAATAGTACAGCCCTTTGGGTTTGACCATTCTTCGATCGAGTAGCTTCTGTATTTACAAACCCTGCTAGTCAATTATTACATTGGTGGAGAAGCCTAAATGTCAAACACGTCGACCTCTTGTTCTCAGTCCACTGTCGTCCCTAGGTGTGGTCTTCTGACGCAAACTGCTCCGTTAGTAGCCGATTTTGGCGCGCGTCGCTCAGTCTCTGGCATATGGAACTCCAGCCAGCAGGAGAGGAGGGAACATCTATCTTCTAATAGGAGGTTCGAAGAAATACCAGTAGAAACAGGATCGTAGTGGATGATCAAGACATCCAATTAGGATTCCAAGCAATGAAAAACAGATACATGGATCTTCTTTATTATATCCAGGAAGGTCGTCAGTCGAGACAGAATGAAATCACACATATAACGAACTGTATAAAGGAGGTTCAACAAGGAATATCAATGATGCCCCCAGCGAGTCGGATGGCTATCACTGTGATGCTGCAAGAACAACAAGCCCAAGGTGACAAGCTAACTCAAGAAATTACTTGGCTTGATAATGCAGCACCTGAAGAACGGCAATGGGTTATCGAACAATTCCATTGGTTACTAGAAAACGCCAAAGATAATTTGCAAACAATGATACATGATTACAAGTGGCCGATTATGCAAGTCTGCTATGACTTGCAATTGCCCGCAGAAATTATGCAGATGATTTCAGGTGCTTCCTTGACTACGGCAAGCTCTACAGGCGAAAGCTCACTCATCCTAGAACTACGACAACGGATAAAAGAACTGGAAGGCAAACTATATAAGCAGTCTGAGGCTATCAACACGAGTACAGCTGTGTGTAAAAAGGAAGACCCGGCAGCAGAACTGTCCAAGCAGAGATTTTTGGAAAGGCGTCGAAGAACTAAAATTCCTACATTTAAAAATGGGGATGCTACAGAAGCGCAACAATGGTTGGAGCAATACCATCGAGTTTGTGAATATCTGGGATTCACTGAAGAAGAAAAAATGGATGAGTTAAACGCACGACTGGAAGGCCCGGCTATAAACTGGTTCGCCGGTTTGACAGCAGATGTCCGTAATAGTTGGAAGTCATTTAAACAACAATTTCTATATCAGTTTGGAGGGGGGTCACAACCCACAAGATCAGCCTTGACACAATTGAAGTCGTTGCGCCAAGGAACCACGCCTATGCGTTTGTTTGGTCCAAAAATTACCGATCTACTACATCGAGCTGAAATCTTCAACGATGCTCTGCAGCTTGATTTTTTCACGGACCGTATCCACCCCTGGTTACAGCAAGCTCTATGTTACAGAGGTGCAAAAACTCTACAGGAGGGAATTAACATTGCCACAGAGGTGGAGTATACATGGACTCGTTCAGGAAAGACGTTACCCAGTATATCACCAGTTTCAGTCAGTTCAGCGCCGACAACAATGCCTGAACTAAAAGGGGACAAGACAAATGCGGAAACATAGAACTACCAAAACAAGGGGTTTACAAGAAAGGTCCCAACAAGAAAAAGGATCCTCGTCGTTGCTACAATTGCAAGAAATTGGGTCATATTGCAAAAGACTGTCGAAGCAAAAAGAAGTTCGAACAAAATATGGCAAACAAAGAAGAAACAGCCAAAACAGAAGCAACCAAAGAAGACAACTGGGATGTATTTTCGCACTTGTTGAAATTTCCGAATATAGATGAACAACAAAATAACGAACAATGGGAAGACCAAGATGACAAACATCAATTACATACAACGGTAGCTTACGGCAAGATAAAACAGAGGTGTTTGGTTGATACGGGATCTACATTTAGCTCGATAACAGCTGCAAGAGCTGAGATGCTAAAACTCTCTCGGTTTCAATGTAAACCCACACTTCTTCGTTATGGTAACACCTCTACCCAGCTGGTATCAGAAAAAGCAGTTTTTGCTTTTGAAATCAATGGAATCTCCAGCAAGGCTTTTATGTATATCGTTCCAAAACAAAACGAACAAGTTATACTAGGTATGGATTGGATGGTCCAAGAAGACATCATCCTACATCCTAGGACCAAAGAGATTCAGTAGTCAACAGGAACTCAAAACACTGCGGATATTGATGACAAAGTGAAAAGCCTCTTACAAGAATATCCTAATGTAACAAATATTGAGGGTAAACAATCTGTAACCAATGCACCCTACATACACCGAATCGATACTGGTGACACTCAGCCCCTTGTAATCCGAGATTATCGAAGGTAACCGGCTGAAAAAGCACTTATTGAACGAGAAGTACAAGCAATGCTTAAAAAGAAGGTGATCAGACCGAGTAACAGCCCATGGTGCTTGCCGGTATTTCTTATTAGCAAACCAAATGGAACTTCACGCTTCTGTGTGGATTATCGTGCACTCAATAAGGTAACAAAGAAGGATAAATTTCCCATTCCACGAATCGATGAGTTATTGGATCAACTACATGGAAGCAAGGTTTTCACAACAATCGATTTAAAATCTGGATACTGGCAGATACCCATGGATCCAAGGGATGTTTGCAAAACAGCATTTATTGCAGATAATGCGCTGTATGAGTTTCTAGTGATACCTTTCGGAGTGACAAACGGACCTGCCAAATTTCAATGGTACATGAAAGGGGTATTACAAGGCCTACAACGTGTGATGGTATATCTTGATGACTTGATTGTTTTCAGCACATCAGAGGAACAGCACCTTATTGATTTACAATACCTGTTGCAGTGACTGACTGATTACAATCTAAAGATTTCAATCAAGAAATGCCAATTTTTCCAAAAAGAGGTGAAATTCCTGAGTTTTCTGGTCAGCGCGAATGGTATTCGTCCAAATCCGGAAAAGGTGGAAGTGATCAATAATTGGCCAATTCCGAAGAATATAAAGGAACTACAACGATTCATTGGATTCTGTGCATTCTATCATCGTTTCATACGATGCTTGTCCAAGGTGGCCGCACCTTTATATGAATTGCTGAAGAAGGATACTCCATTTGAATGGAATCAAGCGGCACATGAAGCATTTCAAGCGCTGAAACAGATGATAATAAAGCTTCCAACCTTGGCATACCCTGACCCGAGAAAGTCATATGATGTGCATACCGATGCCAGTACAATAGGCCTAGGCGCTGTCCTGGTTCAAGAGGGTCGACCGGTAGCATTTGCAAGCAGAACATTGACCTCGGCAGAGAGAAATTACAGCACTACGGAGCAAGAATGTTTAGCAATTGTATGGGCACTAGATCATTTTCACTCGTATTTATATGGTGCTACGTTTACAATACATACGGATCATGCGGCTTTAGAAAGTATCTTGTCTACAAAGATGCCGAAGGGACGAATTGCAAGATGGATCTTAGCGATACAAACGTATCAATTCACTATCTTGCATCGTAAAGGAAGTGATAACACTGATGCCGACGCATTAAGTCGATTAAGTCGATTGTACCAAAACAATCAAGACGAAGTCCATCTTGATATAGCCACATTCAAGCGGTTACAAAAGGAAGACATATTTATCAAGACCATTCTGGAGGAAGGAGTGCATGCTCCATATCAATGGCACCAAGGAGTACTTTTCCGGACAAGAGATAAAGGATCATCAAAACCAGTTCTACCAAGACAAATGATCGCTACAGTCCTTTATACGGCTCACAATCATCCCACAGTTGGACATTTTGGTGAAGAAAAGACTTTGGACAAAGCACAAGAATTGGCATGGTGGCCAGCAATGACGAATGATGTCAAAGAATGGGTACGTTGTGGTGATCCTTGTCAAAGGTACAAAATTGGGAACTATTCTACCATACCGCCAATGAAACCGATACTGCCAAGACATGCTGGAGAAATCTGGGCTGCAGATATATCAATTTTGCCTGAAAGCACGAGGGGAAATAAGTACGTTCTGGTACTTATGGAATATCTGACCAAATGGGCAGTGGCAGTAGCATTACCGATAGCAGACATTGACCACGTCGTGAATGTATTGCTTTATGAAGTGGTACTCAAACATGGTACCCCACGACGATTGATCACGGACAATGGTAGCAACTTCATTTCGCAAGCTATGCAAGTTGTCTGTCGCCGACTGGGCATATCTCGGTCGTTGACATCCGTGGAACATCCACAGACAGATGGTCTCGTAGAACGATTCAATCGAACATTTAAGGTCGCTTTAGCCGCGTATGTCGAAAGTAAACCAAGTCAATGGGATGAATATCTACCGTTCGTGGCTTTTGCGTACAATACAGCAAAACATTCTTCTACTGGATATTCTCCTTTTGAGCTTCTCTATGGACGAAAACCAACGGTTCCCTTGGCTGAAGACCTCCTCATGGACGCCAAACCTACGAAACAGAAAGCTGAATTCACTACCTGAACAGACATCTTCCAATTCTTCACGGGCAGGCTATTTCAAATATAAAAGAAGCGCAAGCACGGCAAAAACGTTACTACGACAAAGGACAAAAAACGAAAATCGACTACAACGTTGGTGATTTGATTTTGAGACGAAAATTTGGAAAAAACTGGCTTCCCGAAAGAACGATGGACTGGTCCTTGGCAGATCGTTTGCAAAAACAATACGGACGGCACTTCTTATAAAATTAAAAAGGTTGACGATAAGTTCAACCATATAACAACAGCCAACGTTCGGCACATGCGACCCTGGAAAAAAGCAAACCTCGAAAGGGGGGAATGATGTAACAGCTGAAAAGCTCTTTCCGCTATTCCACACTTTTGTAAGGTGTGGACATAAAACTTATTGCAATAGGAAAAACAAATACTTCGCTAACTAACAGGCAATCCCCTCTCCGTCCCTCTTCCTCAACCGTTCCTTATCTGAAAGTACCTACTCATCTTCCAATTTCCTCACACCGTATGCCGCCTGGCAGGCCCCGTATCCCACCTTTCCCGACCGCTAAGGTCATAGACCTGATGAAAAAATTCGATCTGCATCGTCGTACTCTCCAATGTTCCGCTTGCCAGGCCACAGGACACATTCAACGCCATGGCACTACCAAAAAGACGCCTTCTATGCCAGTCTTTCGCTGCTCCAAGTGCTCTAAGAACTATAACCACGTCGAAATCTTCAACCGCCTGACCGCGTCCACCTCAGGAAATAACCCTCACGAGCCATCTGAGACATCTCCCTTGACTGAGGATTTTAACCTCCCTACTGACCCTCCCTCCACGTCTGAGGAGATTGCTACAACGCAAGACTGGGCCTCCCAAATGAATGATGCAGATCACCTCCCTCACTCCTCGCCATTGGTATTCGAACATCATGATGCTCTACCTGAGTTTATGCAAAAGCTTCTTGATGAAATCAACGATCAAAAACGGAGGCTTGACCGACATGATCAATTGTACGATGAGATCAGACGCCTTCAACAAGAACTCTCGGCTGCAAACGAGCGTGTGGCGGAGCTTGAAGATATTAATGCTGATTTGCGCAAACAACTTCCGATTGGCCAGGGGCCACAGGGCTCACTGGCCTCGATCCACGCGCCCCCGGCGGAGCAAATTGATAGCTTTCCCTCTCTCCCCTGTCAGATACTAAATTCGCAGAAATACAATGTTCCCAGTTGCGAAAGTATTTGGCATGACCCTGAGCGCACCAAAAACATCCGCCGTCCTGGTCCTACAGTCCGCAATATACGAAAACAACAAGCCGCTGCCCGAGCCTTCCTTCCCCCCTCTGAAAACCACGGATTCCAATACATCTATCTCCCGACACGCGCCCGCATGCCCACCAGTCAAATGCGCTCTCAGCTCCGCCAACTTAACATCGATAACAGCCGTGTCCTCGATATCCATTACCCAGATCGGCAAGTCATTGCTCTCCTTCTCCACAATGACTATGTTGCTGATTTTCTGGATGCCCTCACTAAATACGGCGTCAAACCCATTGAGAGCTATAACCCCTTTGACCCAGTTCATCTTCGTGACCCCAAATACTCCAACCTGTCCTTAGAGGAACGCACTGCCCACACCAAGGAACACCACAACCTCCGCATGCTCTGTGCGCTTGATTTTATCCATGCTCCCGTGCGTTATGCAGTTGCTCGCCATTTTTCGACTATGGGATGGATCACATCAGAGCAATTACAGATTGTCCTTACCACCCAGCGCACTACACCCTGACGCACTGCGACATACCGAGATTCCTCGGCTGCAGACCTTTTCATACAGCCCAATGACACTGATGCTGAGGATGCCTTGATGCACGAACATGACTCTGAACCTTCCTTGATAGATGCCACCAATAGCACCGCCCACCACAGCCCCCAATCACATGAATAGAATATCTATTACCGACCTAGCTTTATGGAACGCAAATGGCCTCCGTAAGCAGGGTATTGCATCAATCCTCCCTTATGTCTCTTCACGGTCTATGTTATTCATTACCGAAACATGGCTTCTCCCCCCTAACTGATATCCTACATCGTGGATACAATACCATACTTACGGTACAACCAGCCACCCCAGCCTACGTCGTGGTACTATGGGTATATCCCTTCTTGTCAACCCTTCCTGTCCCTACCATGTCCAACATCTTCCGGATGATGACCCGTCCTTTGCTTCCTACCATCTCTCATGTATTGTTGCAGACACACTTGTCCACTGTGTTTATCTCCCCCCTTCTATCACTGACCAATTCGCGCTAGAAATCCTTCAACACCTTCCCCTTACCTCGCCTCACACTACCCGCACAATCTTCTGTGGAGACTTCAATGCACGTATCGGAACCCTTGTTGGCGATCATGGCCGAAACCCCCGTGGGGTACTCCTTCGCACATGGCTCACAGAATCCGGCCTGCTCCTACAAAATGCCCAGCTTGCCTATGGTGAAGCGACCTACTGGAGAAATAACAAATCTAGCATCATCGACTGGGTGGTTACTGCTGGGACCTTTGTCAACACTTCTATTGTTATCCGTGACGATCTGTCCCTAGATTCTGACCATAAACTACTCCACTTCTGGTTTGAGATGGATAATGTCCCTGCTCCTCCAATCTCCCGCTTCATCCGTCGCTTATGGCGTTTGGGCCGTTTACAGAACGATGATATCCGTGAACAATACATTGCCTCTTTCACTAACAATGTCCAACCTCTCCGCCAAGCTCTGGACTCTCTTGTCCCTTCCGAGACCTTGGATTGTCCCCCAATCGAACAATTGACGAATGGTCTATATACTGCCATTTACAACGCCCTTGATGTCAGTGTTGGTTCTCAAACCACACCGCCGCAATCAGCCAAATGGTTCTGGACTCCTGCTCTACAAAACGCGGTCGATCATCGGGAATATTGCTACTGTAAATGGCGACGAGCCTTTGGCATTAATAAACTTAATTGGTGGATCAGACATCAAGAAGCCCGCGCCCAAGTGCGCCTTGCAATAAATCGTCGACGGCGTCAAACGTGGCGTCTGTTCTGTGCCCAGATGGAACAAGGTGCGTTTTCAACTGCTACTTCCAAGATAAAACGCATCCGCCGTGGCCGAACTTTACATCCTCAGTTTACACATCCCACTGGTCCACATACAGCAGCTGAACTTATGGCTTCTCATTTGGAAACCACTTTTGCTGGTTCTCTTCTGCGCTCTCCAGCCGCTGTGAGCCTTCCACTTTCTACACATCACTATACCCTCACTGACTGCCCCTTCTCCATCGACCTTGTTACTGACGCCATCCTTAGAATTCCCCATTCGCAAAGCTCCCGGTGTCGACCATATCCGTGGTGAAATGCTCCGCCCAATTGTACAACCCTTAGCACCTGTGCTCACTAACCTATTCCGCCTTTGCTGGCAATGGTCTACTACCTCTTGGCGCATCGCCCAGGTTGTTCCAATTTATAAAAAAGGCCCCACTGATGACCCAGCCAATTTCCGACCAATTAGCCTTACCTCTGTGTTCCAAAAGATTATGGAATTTTGCCTTAAAGTCCTCACTACTAGATTCCTTTCCTCCCCTTGACGTGGCCCAAGGCGGTTTTCGTGCTGCTCGCAGCGCACTGGATCAAGTCCTTTGCCTCCACGAACTTTGCACTTTCCACAAGAAGACTTATGGCCAATCCCCCATTCTCGCTTTTCTCGACATCAAATCGGCCTATGACACGGTAGATAGAAGAATCATATGGGATGCATTGGAGTCCTCTGCTCCCGTAGCACTTAAATCCTTAATACAAGATTTATTTGATAATGTCTTAGTTGAAGTAATCCTAACCAATGTCACTTCTCGCCGTTTTCGGCCGACCACTGGAGTTCTCCAAGGATCTGTTCTGTTACCCTTCTTGTATTCTATCTACATCAACACCCTCCCGCAACTCCTCCGTGATGCTGAATCACAATTGGACCCTACTCCCCATCTCTCGCCTCGCCTTACCTCTCCACACACGAGCCAGGACACTTCTGCTCCAACACCGCGCCTTAACTGTCTCCTGTACGCCGATGATGTCGTCGTGATTGGATCCCCTTCAACAATGCCCGCCTTGTTAAAGGCTTGTGAAAACCATAGTTTGGAGCTCGGTGACCGTTGGAACCCGACAAAGTGCGTGGTGCTTCATAATGAGAAACGCACTGTGATCCTATCCCGCCGCCTCTCCTTTATAACCAGGCTATACCAAAAGCCAAAACGTTTACCTATCTCGGTGTCCCCTTCCGATCCAACGGCTCAATAGATCCTCTCAGGCTCATTCAACAAAATAACAATAGCGCACTTAATGCCATGAGAATCCTCCATACTATTGGTCTTAGTCCCAGTGGATTCAATCGGCTTCTCTCCTCGAGAATCTACCGGCAGTTCATCCGACCCAAATTAGAATACGGATTGGCCATCACCAAACTTACCAAAGTGCAGCTGAAACTACTCGAAACCGCCCAGGACCAATGCCTGCGAATGATATATGGTGCTCATCGTGGTTCCTCTACTGTTATAATGCGGCACCTATGCGACTTACCTTCCATGCAGGATCGTGTGATATACCTTCAAGCCAAGTTTCTGCTCCGAGCACATACATTACCAGATGATGCACTTTTGAGGTTATTACTTCCAAAGCTCTGTGTTTCTCCCACCAGCCAATGGCGTAAACTGTCTCTTTCTTCCCTGTGGTCCACCTTCCCAGAACCGAGAGATACTGTCTCCCCCTCTGACCTACGCACTGCATTCCGCTCATACCGCACTACAGCCCTTGTCTCCTCTCGCATTACTGCCACTCTTCTGCGTAACTGCCGGTCTCGCTTGGGCATTGATCCCATCATGCGGATTCCAATGACAAGAATGGAACGAAGTAGATGCACACGCTGGCGACTTGGATGGATCCCGGGAGGTAAACCGCGCGCTTGTACTAGATGTGGCACTGAAATGGCTACACGCCGTCACGTCCTACATTGTTTCGCCACTTTCACTCGCCTGCGCATACCGTATAACATTGAAGATTCGATTTCCCACGTTCTGAACAGCTTGACCACCAAACCGCCGCGTCATCCCTCTCGCCAAGCATATTGGCGGCGCCAATGGCCGGTGTTACAACAGATCCTAACTGAACTCGACCAAATCTGCCATCACTATATACAATCCCAACCTGCCTCCGCATCACTGCCCCCCACCCAAGATTTCCTCTCATGGCTCGACACTACCAGTTAATCCTCTTGCCTGCGCTCTCTTACCCTCTCCCAATTTAGAATAGTTGCCACCCCGTATTGCCTCTGCCTTTTTTCCCTGCTGCCCCGTCAGGGTTTTTTCATTTCCCCCCATAGTTGATCTGTCTCGAGCAGATATACGATATTTTCCGTCCTGTGCTCACTTGAGACGTTAAATAAATTTATTTTCATATGTAACAGCTGAAAGAAAAGCCCGACCAAAACAGCTAAGCCATCTAATGAGCATCTAGCTAGGTTGACAATAAACAAAGAAGTATAGCAAATGAATATAAAATTGGATATCATTTAACGAAATAAAGCGGGGTTCTTCCCACACAAAAGAAAAATAGTACAGCCCTTTGGTTTTGAGCATTCTTCGATCGAGTAGCTTCTATATTTACAAACCCCGCTAGTCAATCATTACACTTACACAGTCACTTTGTTCTAAGGTGCAAAAAATCGCATCTTACATGGTCGCTTTCTAAGGTGCGAAAAGTCTCATCTTACGCAGTCCCTTTGTCCTAAGGTGCGAAAAATCGCATTTCATAAGGCCTGCAATGCAAATTTTCTCATCGTTGTGTCTCATACCATGCTATAGATGAAGAAGATGTTGGTGCGTTCCCTAAGCTTGGGTGCACTCTTTGCTGTTTAGTTGCACAAGGATACAAAGGGGTGTTACACAAAATTTCAGACATTCCCCCCTTTTCTTTTCCTTTCTTGTTCTCGTTGCATCTGATAGCTTGCTCGCTGTTCTCTACGTCGATGTATTTGGCAATGTCAGGTTTTTTCTGTCTATTGCAGAAATGTGTTCAGAATAGCACCAGTACCGGTTAGTGTTACTATATTTATTCTTGTCGTACGCTTTTGACTTTTTCTAACCCGATTATGATTTGGAACATAATAGATATACATGCCTGTTGTGGTATAAAGCAATAGTTTTTACACTCACACTCCTGTTATTGTTGAAGTTGCTTGAGAAAACTTTTCTGAAATGTCAGCGTTTTGTTACATTTGTATTGATTGTACTGTGTCTCCGTTGGTTTTTTGAGCAACGGCCACTGACTTGAATCAATCGATCCATTTCTTTTCAAGAATCCCAACCTTTGCTGTGGCAAGTGCGAAGAATCGTATCTTACACGAGTTTGGTTTTGATTCAATAATTGTGTATTGTCAATTGGCCATTTAGTCTTGTGAAATGGAGGTTACGCAGATCTGCGTGAACCCTCTCGGTAAAGAACAGAGAGAAAGCAATGCCGGCTATTATTACCTTGTTTACACGCTGATTGGCAGCAAAAAGCGCAGCTGCCAGAAAATGTTTGTGAAGTCATTGTAGATAGCAAACTTTCGCGAACGAAGCGCCCCTGACTTTCCCTCTTTATCTTTTTTCTTTCTTTTTTTTTTCTCTTTTCAAATACATCTTTCCTGCTTAAACCCATGGAACCAAGTAATTCCAAGTGTCTGTTTGTGTTAAACAGCTGCCCCTATTGTGATAAAACATCGCTACTGTCGGCAAGGAACCTGCGAGAGCACCTTGTCTCGTATCATACTATTGACGTTCGTAGCAAGAGACAGCGGCGAAAGGACAACGGCGAAATCAAATATGTCAGGACAAGGACGAAAGATAGCGAGGACATCCATGGCTGTTGTTTCTGCAAGGAACATTTCACGGAGCTTGCTAATTTGCGAAGGCATATTGACGAACACGTTTTGACCTCTGTGGTAAAGGTCCTTCCCATTATTTTCTGATTTGACGTTAATTTTCTCGATCTTTTCCCTTAGTCAAGCGGTCCTGTCCTCAGAAAACGAAAGTATAAGGTCACAGACGTCCAAGAAGACGGACCAATAGTTGAAGATGATAATAAGGTAAAAAAATTTGGATGTAAGCAGTTTCTTAATTGGGTTCACGCATTTATGCTAGTGGAAAATTGGCGAATTGAATGTCACCGATAGCTTGCTGCTGCTGCGGAAACAGATCATACAACGTATAAACAGTTCGAACAGCTTTCAGATGTGGAGCTATTGTAAGAAACAGTCCCAAGAACCCAAAGATGAAGAAATTAACCGTTTTTTCTGGTCATGGATGTATTTAGGGTACTTGATCACATATATTTCTTCGCCCGGGAAAACGATGACAGTGTCCCTGGTTTTGGACTAGTAGAACATAGCCAAATTATAAAAGATATAGATATCATGAACCCTTTACAGAAAGAAACCGAATATTTGATGCTCTGGTGCACAAAAATTTCGATGGTAGGACTTTTCTGTTTTGGTTGTCTTTCACTAACATGTAATAAATGCACCGAGCAGATACAGGATCCATGCTGGCGCTCCTTGAAAACTATAACAACTTCCTTCCTTAATGAAGCCTTGGCATCTCCGGATCCTAGCCAGCTTTTTGCAGCGGATATCATTCATTCATTGTGAGAAACTACAAAGGAGTCTACTGGTTGGTATCACTGACACATGTCTTCTTCGTTTTTGCTATATGACAGGGCCCCTCGCCTATTAAAGCCAACGAACAAGAAGATCCTGGAAGATACCTTTGTCCATCGATATGTAGATTCTCTTTTGGAGACGGTATTCGGTTCTGAACTCCGGTTCAGACAGGATTGGTAATGACAGCTAACCGGTTGAACAAGAAAGAGAATAGGCTTACACTTTGCTCTCTGTTTTTCTTTTTTAGGGCAAACGGTGCTTTAGTTGGAAGCAAAAGACAGCGACTGTCCGAAGATATCGATCCAGATAGTTCGGACAATGAAGACATTGGCAAGGAAAGTGACTATGGAAATGGAAAAAACAACCAATATTTGCTGTATAAGCCAGATTGGGTTGTTTGCACTAAAGCAGGCTCTTCGACAGCAGCTCTTGGTATCATGGAGTTGAAGGTTTCTTATAAAAGAAACCCCAACTACATGACCGACTTTGTAAAGCTTGCAAAACAAATGAAGCTTATTTTGCACGAGCTTATCTATGCCGGAATACAAGCGCCTGTCGTTTGCGGTATTCTGATACAGGGTAATAGAAAAAGAGGGAAGATATATGCTCAAACAATGGATTTCTTTTATGTATAGGCGATCAATGTGAAACATTTGCAATGGACCTCCCATACAGTGGAGTTTACCGGTTGATGAGATTAGGCAAGGCCGCTTTGTGCATGTCTCTCCAAGAATTCGGTCTGTTTCCTGCTGTCTTCAACAACATTGTCGAACTGAAGCTAGCGTGTACAGGAAAATCCTATTGTCTAAACGATTGAGTTATTTGGCAATTCTTTATGTGTTTGTTGATATAGAACATCGCCTTGGCAACAGCTGTATCTATAGAATCAAGGGAATGTGCACGTCAACTGGGACAGGAAATTCCTGCAGCCGTCCCATTATCTTGGCTGCGGGCCAATGCTGGGTTCCTACAACGTGTGGACGCAGACTAACATCGCTAGCTGGAATAAAAGATGATGTGTCCTTTCTTTATTCTGTCATTCTCGTTTTAAAGATTCCAAAAAGGAAATGATAAATTTTGTGTCATTGAGTATTGGGCACGCATAAAATGCACTTCAAATGCTCATCCAATGTCAAGAAATGGATATTGGCCTAAGCACATCCGCCTTGCTCTTTGGCTTGATCGAGGAACTTGTCAGGTTGCCAATACAATAATGAGAGTGATGTAATGGTTAGTCCCCATCAAGAGAAGGACAAGTAAAAATGGGTCAAAACAGGGTATTTGGCTGAAGGTCATCGTGGTCGCCAATGAGATCTTCCGGCGCGTGAACAGCAACAATAGGAGAAACGCCTTCGGGAGGCACAATCATATTGTAATGCTATCCATGCTTGAACACATAATCTGTAGCTGATGGTGACTCCATATGCTAGCATAACTGCAATTTTATCCTAGGCATTATGAGGTTGTAGGGAAGTATCTCGCGCGAGAAGCTAATTCCAGACACGGGGCCTACTGCCACAACGTATGCATAGCTTTTTCTGTCAAGGTGAGGAAAAGATTAGAATAAAGATTCTTTGATTGCCTTTAAAGTAGTGCATGACATCTTAATATGAAATACGACGGCACAAGTCCATAGTTAAAATGTGTAAAGAGAACTCCTGTCATTTCAGGATGCTCGACGAGGGGAGGTCCCAACCCACGGTGCTTATCATAGATATTACCGGTCTGATGGGAAGAAAGCATGGATCGTTCCTGGTCATCCAGCCTATTAATAAGATGGTTGGGCCATTGCGTAATGAGACGACAATATATTCTCCGTAAGGTCCTAAGTAGACAAAAGTAAAAAAACGAGGATTCGATGTGCCCTGGCAGCTTCCAAACAAATGCCGAATTCAAACTCAGGAATACGGTGCAGGAATATTTCATGCTTTTTCGACTGCTTCTGACCACAACCTAAACAAAATAAAGACCCATTGTAGAGATGAAACCACTTTGAATCCAAAAAAAAAACTTGTAAACTCATATCATATGCTATTTTTATATGTTCGACTGTTATTTTGTTTCTCCAATCATGAAGCATGATTTGAGCACAGTATGAATGGATCAGTAAAGTATGCTATAGCTATCAAGAAAAGATAATGCGCCAAACAAGAGCCCGTAAGAAGAACCTATTGTTTAGAAAAGGAAAGGAGCGTGAAAAGCAATCGCAAGGTTCATTCAATTGGAGAATTGCGGGATTTTGATACTGTTCGAACGTATTACATAACATTTCATGCTGTGCATCGAATGGATTTACGCTGCCGAAGATATAATCCCAATTCAACCGAATAACAGATGCGTTGTGTTGACGACGCGTCATGACTGGAAGGGAGTATTCTTTAGTTTCAATTCAAAAATGTTGTCTTCGTTTTCATATATCATCCATTTACATAGAAGGCAACGCTATCTTTCTGTTTCCTCTGAATATTTCTCTTATTATAAGCCATCGCTCATGAAAATCTTACCGTTTTTCTTTAGCAGCACAGTGTTGTCATTGATAAGACATCCATCGATTTCCTATCAATAACCGTTATTCCAGTTTCAGTGGTCCCAACTATTCAAATTGAAAGTGCAACTTCTTGTTCACTTTTAGGTTCTTTTCTTCAGCAACATCCACAGTTAACATTCGCGTTAATTACATATACAAGATGACTCACATATCTTTATCCTCAGAGTCCGAATGACATCTCTCCCGGACAGCCTTTCTTATGTGAATTGACTCTCTGCATTCCACTCAGTAAGTGAAAAACAAATGCTGTTCGTATATACGCAGTGCCATCCATTCGCTTGTGCTACCAACTCTTCCCTAGTTGTTGCATCACTTCACGTTCTCTGCTGACGTTAAGCACAGATGCGGCTGTTCTCAGATGCCGTTCTCTTCATTCGATGCCCCTCATCTGTCAATAGTGCGGTGTACGTCTCGTTCTCACGGGAATATTCTTTGATGGCAAGTAAAAGAGACACCAGCATCTTTTCCATTTATTAACCGTAAATGAATTTCTCATACTGTTCTGATGAGCCTTTTGTCTACTGGTGGACAAACTTGATGCAAGTAAAATATGATACCATATGCATAACCTTGCTATGAATAGTTCCTGCCAACTTTTCCTTATATCATCCGCATTGCTAACATCAATACATACCTTTATGCTCTACGTCTGTAACGGTGCTTGCGATTTTATTTCGATGTGGATGTAATTTATTGAAGAACTACTGAATATCCTATAATTGGCAATTGTATGTCACTGTACTGTCAAAGAAATGTTTATATTGTTTAGATGGATTGAAATGCGGAGAAATTGTAACCTCGTCTTTGATACTACCATGAGCAAGCCCAAACAATGGCAGAAGGGTCTGAATGGATGCCTTTTTTTTTTGTAAAAGCTATTGCTTGTCAAACGCTAACACTAGCAGTGTCCCGTCATGTTACTTTCATACAATAAGTACTCCATCAACTTTATTGAAAAGGGCATTGAAAGATAGAATGAAAAAGCAGTAGGAAATGTCGCATGCCTTAGATGTCATCCTTCAATATACTGGTTCGAAGAACCAAGTCTGTTCGGGGCTGCCGTCAGCAGATTGAAGGAAGAGAGTATATGGATAGTCAGGTCCCGTTTTGCCAGGCGTTACAAGACTGTCCTCGTTTGGAATTGAAATAATGAATTTACCATCTCCGTGGCGTTCGATATAAAACTTCTGCTCATCATCGGAGCTTGCGTAAACCTGTTCGCCTTTGGCCCACAGGGAGAAACCAGTTCCCACATTGCGGATAACGTAACCTTCTTCAAAAGGCGTGACAGTCCAACGTTCATAGACACTAGCATAGTTATTATCCACGACAACTCCGGTGACAAAAGGTGGGCGGCTGCCACCAGGCGGGAAATTCTTAAGCCATCCTAAACCGGCACCATTGTTGATACGAAATTCCCTGGCAATCACAGAGGCAGCAATGGTTTGAAGGAATACCACAAGTGCAAGAAGCGTGGATAAAAGAGTAGAACGCGCCATTGCTACAATATCCAAAACATCGGATGAGTGTAAGTAAAGGCCTCGAGTGCATAACACATCATAATCCAGAAGTACTCTTGTTTACCCGTTTTGTCTTGAGTGCAAAAGATCTGCTTAGTGGGCAAGACGAAGAGAATACAAGCATTCTTTTATAGGGGACGGAAAAGTAACCTACATACCATTCCGCGTTTCAAAAACCTTTTCTTTGTACAGGACGAAGCAAGAAGGAGTCACATGCTTTTTTTTCCCAGATGGCGCTCTGGTGTTTGGGTACAATGCGGCTATTTGTTTTTCTTGCGTTCTACAAAGGAAATTTTTTTTTGCATTGCAAGTGGCGTTCGGCATCCTTAACCCGAATACACAGTTTATTCTCCGTATCCTGTTAATTATAGAAATATATGGGATTGAAAGTAGTCGAATGGATGCTTCGAACAAAGTAGATGAAATCGATATTTTTCAAACCGATTAAAAAGGTAGAATTTTTAACTCTGCATACAGAATTCATGCCTGTCAAACGTGCAGATACGATAAACAATTAGGGGAAACAATAAATAGAATGGATGTACCTTAAACTTTTGGTTTAGATCCGATAAATGATGGAAGGAGTATGAAAGAGTCATCCGATCGTGACAGCTAACCATACATTAGGAAGATAGAGTATCATCGTTTAACGTCAATTCTTCCGGTTATTGCACCATCATTACGCTAGAACATTGGTGTGTTTGACTTGAATAAGTTCAATCGTCATTTCACTCTCACAAGAAATGATACGCCTATTCGGCATACACTGGCAACTTAACCAGTGGGAAATACTCTTGGCTGAAACGCCAATCTTGTTTCAAAAGCTTAAGCCTCAAGCGAAAACGTAAATAACAGTTCTCATTTCCTGAACTCTATTCTTCACTTCATTTCATCCAGTATGGCGCAAAAGTGGCGTATTCAAAGTTTTTGAGTCACATTAACATCGTGGAACGCTAGGTTTTGGGAAACCCAGCTGTTTCAGTCCATTCAAACTTCAATTGCTTCCGTGCGGTAAGCAATAGTCAAACGTGCTTGATGGGGAAAATGCGACTTGGTTTCTATCGACTATCTAAAACCAACATCTAGGTGAATGCTGAGTGCTAACGTAGAAGTCTTCGGGTAAACAGCACTGGTCATGATCCATTGAAGGCTTTGTTATTGTGACAGAATAAAAGCGTCAAATCTCATATAATGAGTGATTGAATAATACACGTGCCTGATTAGCAACCATTGCACTGTGGGAAGGTTTTTCATTTGTTTCATCTACTTCATTCACAAAAGGAAAGTGGAAACCAATTTTCGTGGAATTTCATTTAGCTAACGATCAGTCCAACCTATCCACCGAACCTCGCCAATTCGCAGTTATTCCCGTTTGCCTTCACTTATCCTTAGCGGTTAATAAGCTGTCACTGTTATATATACTTTGGAACGAATAACATAGGATGAACAAAAAAGAGGGCAAAGAATAGTTTTGTTTCTGTTTCTTAAGCTTTTCTATTCTTTTAGATTGGCTAATTATATTTGCATTCGATCAAAGCATCAATCACCCATGCCTTTAGTCACAATGCTCTTATAGTCAGCCGCATGACACTTAATGACGGGCTTGCAGAAAAAACCTGCCCTGTAACGGATCATTGGAGACGGGTGCCACCATAGCGATAGCTAGGAAAATAACGAAGAGCGATCGCATCAACGTCTATGCCTTATGAATACCACGGACGGAAAACGTAGGATTTGCTTCAAAGAAATCAAAATGGTACGCAAAACTTTCTTCATATCATGGCTTATCAATAGCACTATTGTTTTACATTTTAGTTTCACACAATTTTCGGGAATCCAAACTTCAATTGTAGTGTTCTGGTACTGAAGCGGAAGATCGCTGTTGTTGCGCTCGCCTTCTGCTCGAATCATAACCAGATTTTGAAGAGCAAAAGTGGGTAAAATAGCAGCTGGTAAAAATCGTTTAGACATGTATTTGCGAGCCGAATCTTTAGAGAAATATTGGCAAGCAGTGAAATGGACGGCACAGACAAGAACGCGATTACGCCTTATTTGTCTTACCGCAAAGCTTCCGCATTACTGGAAATCATTCCGATTTCTTTTATATGGAAGTAAGAGCGGAAATCATGGACCTAGGTCGATGCATACGGGAAGGGATTCCAGGAACTGGAAGCTTAAAGGATAGTAAAAAGATATAAGCCCCAAGAAAGGACATTCTTAGATGAATGAAACTAAATGTAACTGCTAGTGAACATGAAGATTGTATCGGGGTTTTTACACAGAAAAACTGGTATTATTCACAATAATTTCAAGTTAAATCTGAGTTGCACCATCTTTCGTGGAAGCCCACACATAGATAGGTCCCTGCCTGCCTGGTTGCACATGGCGTTACCCTAGCCAGATAAGATGAACTTGGTCAATCTGTTTGTCAAAGAAAATAGGAAAGAAACATAACGTCCATCTTGATTTTAAGAACCAAAGCAGCAATGCTTTTTTAAGACATAAACCGAATTCGATTTCTCCAGTGGAAGATTATTAACACTGTTATGGGAAATTTGGCTTAACCCGTCTAACTTGAGCTACACGATGGCTGACAAACTAAGTCATTAAAAATCCACACAACATGGATCACTTTTGATATATACGCTGGAAATCAAAGCGACAAGTTTATTACCGTGCGACGATTCGAACTTCATTACAGAAGCTAGACATTGCTTATACAAGTTAAACAATTCCTTCAGGAAAGATTTCTGTCGGATCAGCGAATCGATACGAACCATGGGTTCATCGTCCACAAGAGGCTTATCATTGTTCTCAACAAGCTCCAAAGGACCAAGCAGAGGTGATCTGATATTGCCCCTTCATTGCCTATTAGTCCTAAGGCATCCTAAACTTTGTCTGAGTATGTCATATTCTGTGGTTGCCACGTTTGTAATTGGTACTTACCTTTTTGATGCTCGCTCGCCTTGACATGGAGCTGTTAAACATAACATTAACGTCTCTTGCTGACATTAGCAGCTGGTAAGCTTTTTCCCTGTCCTCAGAGCTGTATTCTATTTTTTTTAACAGACAACTGCTTATATCAGACTGGCAATGCTTGCTTTATCTTTATATACTCTCCATCCCTTCGGTTCAGAGGGCATTCTATACAAAGCGGGTGACATGGGTAGAAACTTCCGGTCGCAAACCGTTTGCTTTCAAAGCACCAACGCGTGGCAGCCGTATGTTTTATGTAATCCCGAAGGAGCCGTGTCGACTGCATGGAAACTTAGTCTAAGCTAAGTAACTGTGTCTGATGAGCTATATACACAAAACGCAAGTTCTTCAATCTCTGCCTGTGGTGCGAACGCCAACTTGCAGCATAGGTTTGTGAAACAAGAGGACTTTGCTAATTGAGAGCAGAAGCTGTTTGTTGGAGAAAACCAACGGGCTAGCAAGGATCACATCCTTTCCGTAGATGAGATACTGTCGTTCAAGGACCACAAGTCTAGCCACAGTTAATGTTTTAGGGCAGCTGAAATAGTTGGGATCTCCAATAAGCGTAAAATATAACACAAGAGGATCGTTTGACCTGATATTCACTCCAGAAAGAGGACTGAGGCGACTAAAGATGGGTGCGTTAACCCAGTTTTGTTTTTCAATTGATATGGAAGGTGGTCTCAATAAACCTAACAAATAGTTCCTCATCGTATTGTCAAACATTTTTCATGCATCAGTGGACTTTACTCCCTATGTATTCGACATAAGGATTAGTTCTTGATTATGAACCTAGAGTATAAGCGCATGTGCAATATGACTTTTTGGGCGTTGGGAGTGCTGTAAAACTCCGAATGACAGATTAACCGGAAATTGAAATTGAAATGCTATGTGTATGTGCGTATGTTCCCCCCAACCAAACGTTCCTTTTCTGTCTTTTCCCTTTTTTACTGTTTCGCGTAATCGAAATTAAAAGCATGGGATTTTTTATTCGAACACTAAGACAACCCTCTCTCGCTATTCGACGAGCCTATACCACAGCAACATCTGATATCAATGTCTCGGCCATGGTCTATTCATCCTATGGTAAACCTTCAGAGGTGTTGAAGTAAGTCCATAGCCAGAAAAGAGACGAACAACTTTCTGTTCATTGTTTTTGGGCAATATATATATACCAGCAATAACAATAACAATACTAGGTGGCACACTTATAAACTTCCTGCATTGACACCTGATACTATTCAGGTTAAGTTTCTTGCAGCACCTGTCAATCCTGCAGACGTCAACCAAATTCAAGGAGCGTATCCCATCAAACCGCCTTTCCTTCCTCTCGGTGATACAGAGGCCGCCGTAGGAGGAAATGAGGGCGTAGCCGAAGTGATTGCTGTCGGTGAGAATGTTCATTCCCACAAGGTGGGTGATCATGTCGTCATGGCAAAAGCGGGCTACGGTACTTGGCGTACACACGCTACCGGACGGCCGGAAGACTTTCAAATATTGCGCAACACGGAAGGTGTTTCTCTTATTCAACAGGCTACGATTGCTGTGAATCCTTGTACAGCCTATCGTATGCTGAAAGATTTTGTCACCCTTCAACCAGGTATTAAAGAAAAAAAGAGAAGAAAAGACGCGAAGACATCTTTCAATCTGAAAAGACAAGAATAGGTGACTATGTTATCCAAAATGGGGCCAACAGTGCCGTGGGACAGGCCGTGATCCAATTGGCCAAGGCATGGAATATCAACACCATCAATGTGGTGCGAAATCGGCAAGTCAAACCCTCCAAAAAAAAGAATAGAATAAATCATATGGAAAATTTTTGCATCCAATCCTGACTGTTTTGTAAAGGCCAGATCTCGATAAGCTGCGTGAAACCTTGAAAGACTTGGGAGCGACTCACGTTATCACGGACGAGGAACTGGGGACACATGAAATGCGATCGCAGATTAAGAGCTGGACAAAGAAGGCTCCTTTACTGGGACTGAACTGCGTCGGTGGAAAGAATGCCACCGAAATGGCACGTTATTTAGGGTAAGCAACAACGAAAAGCGATATTCTAGGAGAAGAAGGGGACAAGAAAAAAGGAGGATAGCTGATATGGCTTTTCTGTTAGTATGAATGGAAAATTCGTTACCTACGGTGCCATGGCGCGTGCTCCACTTTCGTTGCCTGCATCTATGCTTATCTTTAAAAACATCTCTTTCCATGGTTTCTGGGTGTCTAAATGGGTCGATACGCATTCTGTCGAAGAAAGAGATCAGATGTTCAAAGACTTGACACAACTTATGCAACAAGGCAAGTTGGCTGAACCTCGTTGGACCAAGGTAGATTGGCAAGAAGAGGCAATGAAAGAAGCAGTGGAAAAGGGTATCCAAGGTTATACCCAAGGAAAGCAAGTTGTGCTGTTTTAGATTGGAAACAAGAAAAGATGGCCTTCTTTTGCTATATACAATGCTTTATTGCTGCTGCAAAATACGGTCATACATAATAAAAGGAGTAAAGCTGAGCCCTTTTTTGTGCTTAAGTGCGTCAAGATAATGAGAATTGCCTTGGATAAGATGTATGTTCATCAGGATGTTGTACTTCCATCATTCTAGCAGCCCATTTCCTTGTGATATTCTACAACTTCAGGCTTTTCATGTCCGTCGAAGTATATACCTTTTTTAACTTTGCCGTACGAAAATCCCCATTCCATCATATATCTGGCAATTGTGGTTCACTAATGGCGCCAGGCATACCTATTTTCTCAGCAATGATACGGTTGTTGATATGATTGGCAATGTCAGCCGAAGAACTTTTCTTCGGATCTGTAAACAGTATATAGTCACAAGCAGATCTGTGAACATCTTCGTCACTCACAAGTGAAATCCGCTTAGCATGTTTCCCTTTTTGATGTGGAGGTGGGTTTACTAATTGGAGATATCCCTTCGCCCATGCTCTTATAGCTGCATCCCGAAAGTGATCTGGTGGCTTCATCCAAGCCCTCTACTGCAGCAAATTTGGACGCTTTCAGGACGATGTTTAAAGTAGATTTGAACGACGCGATACTTTGCGCGTTCGTAGTCTGTTATTGTGCTGTTGACTCTATGGGACTTGTTTCTCTTTGATACAACAAAAGCTACACCCATACAAGTACGAACGTACCGGATCCCGTTCTTTGGTACATCACATTCTGCAACGTCGTCCTAAACTTATTTTGATTGCTTCCATCTCTTCCACATCTTTAGCGTCGGTTCTATCTGCTGTTTTCCTCGTTCACCCCTGTTGTTGCTGACTGGGAAAAAAATTGTCGTTTCCATACTAGCCTTTTCCTTTTGATTCAGCCTTTTTTTTTCTCATGTTCCCCTTGAGTGGTCCACACTTTTCCTGCGTGTTTTCTTCGCACAGTCATATACCTTTTTACGCCGCTTGATCCCATAGGAAGTTTTCTTTTCCACACTCGACGTGTCTTGATTTACCTCGAAATGGTTATCCTTATCACGACCGCCTATTTCCATAGGTTCAGACGGAAGAAAAGTGCCTGCGACCCAAGTTTGATCTTTGGGCGATTTTATTCGCGTTTGGTATGTGGCAGTATGGCACGTAAATAAATGAGTAAAAAGAAAAAAAGGAAAAAGAGAGGCGTTTTTGAAACTTTCTTAAGTTGCCACTAAATGTGTTACACGATTTCCAGTTTCACGTTACACGATGCTAAAAAAGCTCGTGCTTGACCATGTGGCCACGACATGTTTTCCTGCATGTATATTGGAATTCAGCTCGACTTCTTTGTCTATACACTGGTAATAACTGACGGTTTTTAGAAATCTGAGATCCTCAAATCTATGTAATAACCAAACTCTGATCGACGTATACGGCGCATCCAAAGCGGGCAAGACAAAGATAGTTTGGATGTTTTCGATACCATCTATATCTTCGGAGCCCGTAATTCTTTGATGGTTTTTGTCTGGATGTCACCATGTCCTTCATTGAAGCAGACAGGTTGTGGATAAACATCCTGTACTGAAAAACTGGAGAGCTATCAGCAGGGATTTCACTTTAAACGAATAGGTCTAGTCCAATAGAACTGAGTTCAAGTCAAATAGGGAGGTTTGCTAACGAGTTTTAAATTTTTCTTATACGTTCAAAGCCTTTTTTCCTTTCGCTTCTTTTGGCAAATGGTCAATTTACTTTTTAAATGACGTGAACATAGCCATGTGGGTTAGCTGCTATGAGCAGGTCGTATAGCCAATAGGAATTTGATTCAAGATTCGGTTGACAGATGGAGAAGGGAAAAGAGAAAAAGAAAGTTCAATCAGTTGATCGGATATAGAGTTCCGATGGTAACCTTAGCTGTTACCATAACCGCATAACGCCAACGTGAACAAACCATCGGTCAGACGCCCATTTTTTTGTCCTTTTCTTTTTTTTCCTTGCTTGCTTTCTTCCTCTCACTCACACTCTCTCTCTTTCTCCCTTCTCTCTCCTTTCTTTTATTGTACATAAAACAAAAAACAAAATGCATCCTATTATTGCTCCTTGTCCAAAAAAACCATTACGAACGCTTTTCATAGACCAGATGGACTTTCATCAAGACGCATGTTTAGAACTCAAACAAATCTTGGAATCCCATCCCACCATGGTCTCCTTCAACACAGATGAGCAACAGCAACATTTCATTGTTCGTACAGGAAACCCTCTTCCTCAAGATTCTAGTTTTATTCCTCTTCATCAAGCCGTCTCGCATCTCCAAGTTTCGGAAAAGCCAAACAGACCCCGATCATTCAGCGTGGGTGAATATATCCCATGCAAGCCCGTCCATTGAAGGAAATTTTTATACATATATATCAAACATCCAATTTTTATATCTGTAAATTCTGAACGATTCCCCCTCTCCCCTTTTCGATTTATTCTTTATTATTTTGTAAATAACATGTAACCTCTCTTTTCTTTCTATCATTATAAAGCAGAAAGGGCTTCTCAAATACAAGGTTTTTGTCATTGCTGTTATGTTACACAGGCTTTGAAAGACCAATACCACAGCCTTAAGAGTAATCTGTCATTATCTCTAAATTTGTTAGTAGCCGAGCGATACTATGTTACCTAGCATAAAACGGCTAAACAGGGCATCTTTGACTTTCAAACCGCTTGTGTTTTAAAGCGCATCCAAGAATTGAAGTGGCTTTGGAACGATGCATAAGACGTCTCAAACAAAAAGAGTGAACCAAAGTCTATATCAACAGACCCTAATGGACCTTTTAGTTGCAATCGGTCGCGACTCATTGGTCCAGTGAAGACGCCTTATGTAAGAAGCTTATCGACACTATTTCTGCTCATGTTTCACAGGCCTTTAAACAAGGCCTATCTTCTTTTTTCTCCTACAGATCGTTACCCATCCACTCCCACGATAAGCAGTGACGGACAATCATCCATAACTTTCCCGCCTTGGAGTGAATGAGCATGTTCAAAACGGTCAATTTCCATTGCTGAAGGTATTTGATGCAATGAAAATACATCGGACGTCAGCTGGTAGCGCTGCAAACAACCGGCATTTCTTTGCTCGCAAACGTTTGTTGGCTGGATGTAGCTCAGCTTCCTCTGATGAATTGCAACGGTGTGTAATTTATTGAACTATAAGATAAACCCCGCATTTTTTATTGCGCTGACAATTTTAATTATTACACTTTCAATGGTACTTTTTCTTTTGGTACCGTACGGTGTCTCAACCAAAACAATAAAGGGGATTCATCTTTTTATCGTGCGTGCGTTTTCGGCCCTTTTTAAACCCAAACTTTTTTCTCAGGTAAACTTTGAATAGTTGCACAACAAACCGAAACCAAACCGTGCCTCTATATCATTTTTCTTTTGCTTAGTTACTGTTGTCCTGGTAGCACACTTTTTCCAATTCCGATGAGGATTTTCATCCATCACTGTCATATCCAATGTATGTACGGTCTTTTTCCCAACCAGGAAACTAAGGGGCGATTTTTTTTATTATGAAGCTAATTTTAAACTTCCGTACGTTGTCAATCCCGTTTGTGTTAAGCGAAATCTAAAATTCGTTTCTTCTATACTTTTTTCGGCTGTGGAGCAAAATGATCTTCACGGCGGAAAAGGAAAAGAAAAACAATTCCATTTCATCTTGGCCTTTTTGAAGGAGGTCGAGGAGGGAGAGGGACAAACAACAGGAGCATAGGAGGCTATTAGATCAGCAAACCAGCCAGACCCTTTTGATGGGAAGACATTCCAGTGACCCTGATCGTAATTAAACGAATGAATTTGGATGGAGCAAAGAAAGAAAGAAAAAAAAACAGAAAACCTCACGGCTGAGATTTAGTGATCTTTTCTACGGGAACTCGTTCAAATGATTTCTTTTTTGTTTGGGACAACGTGTTTACTGTTTTGTTTAGGTTTTCTTAAAGAAGTGGAGTTTGTCAATTTGAAAAAAAAATCGAGATATTGACATTTACGGGCTCAGATTAAATTATTGCTTCACATCTAGTACTTAGTTCTCCCCCTCTTTTGCTTCGTCTTTTCCCCTTTGAGGCACACTTGACCCTTTTCATAAACAGGGTTGTCTTACGCATTAATGATATTGTCATACTAGAAAACAAAAAGAAAGACTGAAAAGTTAATAGCAAAAATTGTATTGACTGTTTGTCATTCTAAATTAGAAGTTGGTATCAAAGTAGAACCTTATCTATTCAAGGATTTATGTTGGTTCAATAGATAGAAAGAAAGGAAGGAAGGATAGCCAGATTGATGTGCAATTCCAATCGGGGGAAGAAGGTTCGGGTGTCACCTCGAGTCAATTATTCATGAAATGAATTGAGACACAAAAGAAAAAAGGATTATTTTTGGTCTCAAGGAGAAGATCCCTGTGTTACTTTTTTCTGTGTATATGTACGTATGCATGTATATGTGTGTGTGTTGAATGTGTGTTTGATCCGTACTCCTGAAGATTTTCTACCTTGAGATCTTTTGATCATCACGGCGGATATTGAACACTAATTTTTTTTTCTTTTTTTTATAGCGCAGTTTGCTTTTATTTCATGTGAGAATCAATTTAGGTCACTTTAGAACCAAATTAAATGGTCTAACGTTGCTCAAAAGATCACGGCATCGGGTAATCTGTTCATGTCCTGATCTACTATAAAGAAAAAAAAATGCATTTATGGAATCTAAACATAAAAAGAACAAGACTGTGAAAGAGTCTAGAAAACAAATCGAACAGATGAGTCAAGTCGGGGATAGGTAGACAGAGATATACAGGGTGCGTAACGCACAAACGCATGGTTGGCAATCAATGAGAATATGTGGAAAATAGAAAGAAAGACAGGGTAAAAAACAAGCCTGATCTGCTCATGTTGAAAAAATAAGGTGAAAAGAGCCAAGTGATGGATGCGGGGTCGCTTGTTCTTTGGAAAGGCTCAGCCCCATGGGCTTTTTTTTTTCTTTTTCACGGGCCATGTTGACATTCTTGTCTGTGGAGACCGTGGACAAAGCATATGTCAAAGCCGAAAAAATACCCTTATCCCATGCGGCGATCTTAAACGTTTTGGCGCCTATTCCTTGCCAAGGTAGAACATCACACACGTACGCCTATAAACGTTAGTCAACGTACCTTGGAAGCGACAGAAACCTTCGAATTTAGAAGGGAGCAGATGCATAAGAATCAGGTTTCCTACTTGCTTCACGGCACGAGGTCAGCGAAAGAAATTAGTAATATGAAAAAGAAATAGACAAAAAAAGACAAGAAAATAGAAAAAAATAAAACAAAAGGCATTTGCATTGATTATTTATTATTTTCTAATCCTATCGGGTACTTAATAATGACATAAACAATCATGTAGAAAAAGAAAATAAGGGAACCAGTTTTTCTAGGAGCTTAATCATTATGTTTAGAAAGAGAACAAAAAGTTCAAAGTAAAAAAGGGGAGTTTGTAAGCATTGTCTTGATGGAAAGAACATCTTATTCATGAACTTTAGTTTGTATAGTATAAACCAAAATGGGGTCCTTTTTTTTTGTGTTTTATTTCGGTAAGATTTGAAAGGATCGGGGTGGAACATAGAATAACAACATTGATGACAACGAGAGGTTCCCATGAACACAACCAAAACCTCCTTTCTCCCCCTTTTTATCTTTGCAGTTTTGCATCTTCAAGTTATGAATTAAGGGTTTATTTCTCTTGTGTGTGTGCGTGTATATGTTTGCATGTATTTATTTCAGAAGGATACTAAGGAGTGAGATCAACCCTACCACGTGTAGTGGCCCCAAGCGGCCTTTCTTTCTTTTTATCCCTTGAATGTCAACACTTATTTTTGGTTTGAAGGATGTCTGTGCATAGACCAAAAAGAAAATATAGATATATATAAATATAATCTTATATAAATATCACCATCCTTTTTTTTTCCATTTCGAAAACTTGTATATCCTCTCTTTCTCTCTCTCTCTCTCTCTCTCTCTCTGTCTGTCTCTATACTCTAGCCTATTCTCTTTTATTCCTTCCCTCTCATTTCCGTTTTCTTCTCCCTTTAAACAAAAAGAAAACAATGGACGCTCTTCCTTCACCTCCATTATCACCTTTGCAATACCATGAACAAGAAGACAAAGTCGTGTGTGGATCATGCGATAAAGCTCTTTCATCAGATTGGTTTTGCTCGGATTGTCACAAAAAATGCCAAACTTGCAATCGTTTCTTAAGTCCGCACGAACATTGCTCTCGATGCTGGGACTTTGATCCACTGCATAATACCTATGTCCGCAAACAACGGTATTTCCCATTAACGCCGACCTCGCCACATCCCTTCTACTGATTACCACACAAAGCCACTCATCAACCTACATACGAAACACACGAACACCGCACCGAGAAATGAAATGAAAGGCAGCCTGATTGACTAAAACCAAAAAGAAAAGGGAAAGAAAGAATCTGTATGGATCCACACTTTGTCAGCACTCCGTTCACGCAGGCCGATACATACACATTCACACATGTTGTTACCACCTGTTATGGGTTACAACACCCTCTGTGCTTTCTTTTTTTTCTTTTTCTTATTTTTTTTTTTGGGCATTTTGTTCAATCTCAACTTCCTCCTTCTCCTTTTTTCTCACGCCTTTTTTAACTTTTACCTACGCTCTATCACGAGATATCGCACCGAACATCACACTCACACTCACACTCACGATAAAATACATACGCACGCACACACATTTAAAAAAGACACGCACATTATCTTTTCTCCTCTCTCTCTATATCTCACGCCAACATCACTATATACAAACACACACACACACGCACGCACTTGTTCTCTTTCTCTTTTTCTCTCTCCATTCAGAAGCAAGCATTCCTTTTCTTGTTCTACCCAAATTGTAAACATGATAACGGTAATTGCTGTTAGCTTCCTCATGTTCTCAATAAAAATAAAAAATAAGGAAAAAAAATGTCTCTTCCTCTACAATGTATAATATAGATATATTCATTCATGGCTTTGTTCAAACGATGCAGGAGAAAAACGATGCAATTTGTTTCGATTCCGAGATCAGAGAAAGAACTAGAATAAGATATCCGTAGAAAAAGGTTTCCATAGTTTACTTTGATATACCGAGGGAATAAAAACCGAAAACCTTTTTTTTTAATGAAAGGTTTCTTCTCTAACATGTCCAATAAAAGAAAAAGATCATCCCTCTTTTCATGCCGTCTGCCATACGGAGTTTGAAAATATCGCCTTGGTAACTCATAAGTTGACGTAAAAAAGCAAAAGAGGAAACTGCCTAGCAATGGTGTAGGCCAAGGAGATGGTCAGAAAGAAGAGCGAGATAGAAAAACTACACTCCGAGTACTAAGTGTATTACATAACGACTACCAATAGAAAGAAAAAAAGAAAAGCGTAAAGGCCCAGGCTTTTTTTTTATTCAATTGTAATATCAACCGCAGTAAGGTCCTACCCAACTTCTCTCCATATGAAAAACAAAAAGAAAAAAGACAAACAATCGATGAACATGGAAGAACATGTGCTCTTATTGTAAATGCGGAATGCTGATCCTCATCGGAAACACATATGTACAAATGGAGAGATAGAGAGATATACATATATATTACATATGAAAAAAAAAAGTTACATAAGAAAAAAAAAGGGAGGAACTCCTTTTCATATCCCACAATCAATAATGAAAGAAAAAAGACCAAGAAGAAAATCAAGGCGTGCTTTTTTTTTTCTTATTCGTATATATGTACGTGTATATGTACGTACATTGACCGGGAAACCCGCTCTTCATTTCTCCTTTTTCCTTATTCTTTTCTTGATGATCTCCTCAGCCCTTTTTCAATGCATTGAGAAAAAACCTTGTCATTACAGTCCAAATGATTTTGAATGAATAAAATAGAAAGAAAACACGCGTATATGTATGTAGGTTACAAAACTCCGAACCAAGGCAAAAAACCAGCATCGCTCTGGTCTTTTTTTTCTTGCCATGGCGAACAAAAACTACAGTACACTCTTGCAAAGATCCTATCAAAGTATAACATTCTTTGATCCTGATTCACACGAGGAAAAAGGCGATCTTTTCACTTTTGTTTTTATTTCCCATCTGCCTGTGGTGTATGAGCGGACAATGAAGCTTCTTTAAGGGATCTGTCATTGTAAATCCCGAACTCGTCATGCATTTTAAAAACAAGAGAAAGGAAAAAGGAAAAAAATGAAAAAAGGAGTAAGCGGGGAAGGAGTTAAGGGAAGAACAATGGAGGATACCCATCGTCGATAATAGACAAAATCAATTGTTCTTAATAGCATGAATGTAAATGGATAGGAAGCGCGGGTTAACTAGACTGGACGAGACGAGACGAGACCCAGGTCATCATAAACACCAGGGGGGAAAAAGAGAGAGAGAGAGAGAAACTTACGCCCCCTCCCCCCAAGAAAAAGAAAACAACCTTAACCTGTCGAATTCTTTCGTTCGATATCATAACAAGACCCTGATTTTGACCATTCTAAAGCTTTAGAACTCGTTCTCCTTGAAAACAAGTGTGCACAGTTCATTCATGATCAAATCGATAATCGTTTCGAATTTTTATCTTCTGTTCAAAATTACCAAAGTATCCCGGTTTTATATATATTATTTTACTCCAGACAAAAAAAAAGTTAACTATACGGTTGGTTTTTGATTTTTGTTCCTTTTTTTTTCTTCGTTTTTTTCTTTTCTTTTGACTTATACTGTCCATAGTATCAGATTCTTCTCTTTATGAGTACTGCTGGATGCCACAACCGTTTGTCCTCCACCGGTCTTCGTACAGTCAATGCCAACAATCTGCCCTGTCGGCGTTCCTGCGCGCTTCGGTTGTCCTCCTGCCACGCCAGGTTGCCATATATATATTGCTTCGTATTCTCCATAGATCACTCGATGTTTGTCGCCATTGCCAGTGCCGTTAATAAACGCACATCCACCAATCTTGTTTTGGGCTTGCTGATTTTCAATAGGCTTCCAATTGGTCGTCTCATAGAGCTGAATCTTGTCTTCGGATGATGCCACTAAGTAATTACCATCCGCAGACCAGTCGATACAAGAAATATATCGGACATGATCGGTATTGATTATTCGCACCGCCATGTTATCTTCTGCAGTATCACGCCCATTGTTTTTTGCCTTGTTGATGTCCACAATATAAAGGCAAGTGCCAACAGCACAAGCAACAATATCACCCCTCCGTGGATGGAAACGCAGCGGGTTAGCAGAATAGTTTGATTTTGAAGTTGACTAAAGACAAATCAAACAGAAATTAGCAACTGTCATTTGGCCCTCGTATAATGAAAATCAACTGTATTTACCATCCTCAATGTCTTCTCGCAGGTAGATGAAGAGATATTCCAGATATTGAATTCACCTTCGGCATCCAAAGAACAGATAAATTCTGGTCGATTTGGCGCAAAATCGGCAGCTGTCACATTGTCCTTGCAATCGAACTTTGCCACTAATTTTGCCTGCTGCCCACCATCCGCAATGGCAGAAGAAACATCCCAAACACGCAAGCTCTTGTCATATGAACAGGTGGCTATCAGATTGCGATTATCTGGACTCCATCGTGCACACGTAATTTGATGCCCATGACCCTCAATTGAAAGCCTTATCCTCTTGTCCTGCACACCCCAAACAACTGCTTTCTTGTCTTGGCCACCACTAACAAGCCATTGTCCATCAAAGGAAAACGCAACGGTCAACAATTTGCCTGATTGGCCTTGCAATTCACTGTATATCTCAAGGGAATGGCCCGACACAGGAAGTGCTAATGCATTTTCCATGGCAAAATTTGGTCCCATACTGGCAAGAAAACTTCCCCCAAACGCTTCCAGTTCATTCGCATCCGTCATTATCAAGCCTTGGTCGCCACCATCATCTGTATGCGCAAATATCTCGCCATATTCTTCATCAGCATTCATAAACCTTTCTAGATCAAAAGATAGCGCATTCGCAAGTTGTGGGTTGGCTGATGCGTTCGTGGCTACAGCGGCTGCATGTGCTGGAGATTGGATAGTTTCATTTGGAGCCGAAACCAGAGTGGATGATCCCATATCCGCTCCTATATTCCAAGCCATACGCTGCTGCTGTGACAATTGCTGGTTCTGCTGTGGGTTCTGCTGCTGCTGTTGCGAAGGTTGTTGTGTTTGCTTTTGCTGGTTGGTACCATTACCCCGACCTATCTGAGGCGATGATTTTTCTGCTTTGACTGCATGCTCAAATTGTTGCTGGAATTGCTGTTGGACTCGTTGTTGCTGTTGTTGTTGTTGTTGTTGCTGCTGCTGCTGTTGCGATTGCTGTTGAGCAAAGCGCTGTTGCATGACCATAGCCTGTTCTTGTGGTCCTGACGTCGGTAAATTATTCGCATTTAACATCGCTTGATTCGCGTTCATGACGTGTGGACTTCCAGCAGCAGCCATTTGTGGAGATTGAGTAGCGCCTGAAGGACCATTAGGAATCGAATCTCCTTCAGGGTTATGTTTTTGTCGTTTTTGAGGATGCGGATCAGCTTGACGAGCCGCAAGCTGCTGCTGTTGCTGTTGGGACATCATCATACGACGTTGATAAATCATTGCCGCTGCCGTAGCATCTCGAGATTTTTCGAGATCTTGAGGGGACCCACCAACCATTTGCATACCTGTGTTTTGACCGACAATAGGCGTTTGGCTGGCCTGAAGCTGCTGCTGCTGCTGCTGTTGAAACAATGTTCTACGATGCGCAACAAGCTGCTGTTGTTGTTGGCGGGCCAAAAACTGTTTTTGACAGGACGTTAGCTATTATCAACCTTTTACACTAATAGCCTACTATACCTGCTGCTGCGTAATCCCTTGAGGCATCTGACCTTTATTGTTCATCATCTGCCTGGCAAACATCATATTCAACGCATTGGCTAAATAGCGAATCGTTAACTTATGGACCAAACAAAATGTTGCGACTCACCATCACCTCCAAAGGGTGCACCTGCAACCATGTTTGGTGTATTCGGGGTTTGCATATTACCAGATGCAGGTATCTGTCCAGGTCCAGCTGGTCCTTGTCCACCAGCTACCGGATTAGGCGTTCGTGGTTGTCCGTTCCCTTTAGAGTATTGATCAGCCGTGTTTCTACGCTTCAGCCGTTTACGAGCTGGTTCTTTCGCGCTACCTGATTGTGCTGTTGCACCAGCTCGAGCTGCTGCTTCCATCGCTATGGTATTCTGAGCCATCGATTGAGAAGTTTGAGGATGTGCTTGCTGTTGTTGTTGACGAGGGGTCATCTGCGATGGTGGCTGACCCGGAACTTGCTGCTGACGCTGTGCTTGCAGTTGTGCCGCCTGCTGTGTTTGCTGTGCTTGTTGGGATTGTTGGGATTGTTGCGGTGGCTGAGGTTGCTGTGGTTGTTGCGACGGTTGAGGTTGTTGCGATGGCTGCGACTGTTGTGGTTGTTGTGGCGGCTGTTGCTGGGATTGTTGCAGTTGTTGTTGCTGCTGTTGTTGCTGTAATTGCTGTTGCTGTTGCTGCTGTGATTGCTGTTGCTGTGATTGTTGCAATTGTTGCTGCTGCTGTTGCTGCTGAAGCTGTTGCTGGTGTATTAGCTGTTGGTTTAGCATTGCTTGCTGCTGCATGTGCAGATACGCAGCATTATTGTTGCCAACCATATTACTAAGAAATCATAGGCTGTAAGAAAACAGCCCTCCACCAACGGCGCAACTTACGCATTCCGCATCATATTCACTTGATTCATCTGCATATGTCGTCGTATCTGAGCTTGCAACGCAGTCTAAAGCACGATAATGAGCAAATCGCGAATGGCGATAAGACAACTACCTTTTGTTCTGGAGTTAATGATTGAGGATCTTGGCCAGTATAACCAAGCGCAGCCATACAGCTGTTCACCACAGCACTAGATACGTTAATAGTCCCCGGTTGTCGATGCATGTTCATCATGGGTTGCACATGTGCATTCAGAGGCACATTCTGACCCGCTGCCATTGGCGAATTCATCATGCCTTCAGCTGTTGGATGACCCATGGCATCTGTTCCCATGGCATTTGCACGTTGCATCTGTTGTGGTGAATAGGATGGTGATGCGTTATGTCTTCCAGGTATTTGCTGCTGAGGCAATGCGGCGGGCATGCTTTGTGGTGTATTATTTACATTGTTATTAGTCGGTGGCGGCATTGCACTATGCGGCAACGAGGCCGTACTGCTTGCGGGCGACGGACGATGATCCCGTGACAACGGAGTTTGCTGCGAAGGCACACTTGGCATATGTGGTGTTTGATTAGATGGTTGTGCCTGTGGATGTTGAAGGTGGTGTGCCGAGTCATGCTGGGCTGGATGGTGGATAGGATGGTTTTGCTGTTGGTTTTGGGCAAGTCGTTGAGCTTCGGATGCGCGGCGTTGTTGAAGCTGATGTTGCTGCTGCTGTTGTTGCATGGTATACGCTCGTTGCTGTTGCAACGCTTCTTCCCTTCGTAATCGGAGGTATTCGTGATACTAGATCCATTATATATCAGCACAAATTCCAAAAGTCTTTTTCATTTTGCCCTCTTCTTCCATCTTCTTTTCGTTTTTCCCTTTTTACCTCATCATGTACTGCTGCCTCTTTACTTGCTTGAGCATCTTTCTGTTTCGCACAGTATATATCCCAAAACACACCCCACCAATCGGACAGACAGCCAACCGCTATGTCAAGAGGAGGAGCAGAGTCAACTGACAATCCTGCTTCTGCAGCAAAGCTACGAGCCGCTTGAACAAAATTGTGCTTCTTGCAATAGTCGTATATATAAAGGTGCAGCATTTCAGTTGCCCTGACATCCATCGGTGACCGTCCGTTGGGTCTAAAGGGAAAGTACTAGAGTCAGTAACTGTTTTTTTCAGTTGTCCAAGCCTTCCGTTCCATGACTTTCAGCGCTTAATCTTTTGGAGCTTTGACATGATTGCCACGTAAAGTGGTCATGGTCAGAAGATGGAGCGATGCCGTGTTACATACCCATCCCAAGTGTTTCTCCTTATTTGCGACTGTGCCATGTCTGGTGCAGAAAACACAGAAGTCTTTAATGTTGTGTTGCGAACCAAATATCAATTATTAAAGGAATAAAAATCGAAGAATCGCAAAAGCAAGACTTAGTGAAAGGGAAGAAGGGGAGAGAAGTTGCGGTTGTAAAAGGACAAAAAACGGAGATATAAAAAAACGCTCAACTTCAACCACAAAATGTGACGTAATCAAACTTACGGTAGCAGTTCTTCAATAGAAAAAGAGAATGGGTTAGAGGGTCTGAAGTAAGTAAATCATGCAATATCTCGATCCCAATGAATCAATATGGAATTAAAGTGAATTGGGAAAATCGCTCTGCCTATGCTTTTGGAGGATATTCAGCCATGAAATGTCTGCACTTTAAGCTCCGTAATAAGCGTCACATGTGCACATCTCTGTGTTAGCGATTCTGTGAAGATAAACCAATGAAATGGACCGTGCACACCGCGAATCAATTAATAGCTCTCACGCAAATGTCGTGTGGTTTTTTTTTCACCTTCTACCTTGACTATTTGCAGCGACTCCCTATATTGCATTTCTCTTTAAAATAGGTTTCTTCATAACCAATGCTTGTTGATTGATTTGATATATTAATCCCTTTTCTCTGTTGCGTATGAGCGTAAGCTTTTACCCCTAAATGCATTGAACGCTCCTTTTAGTCAATAAAAGAGAAAAACTTATCGTTCCTCCATCACATAGTCGTCGTTATATCATTGACTTATCTCTCTTGATGGACAACTTAGATAAACCGCGTTTAATGCGCAATGAATGTATGCTTCTATGATAGTTGCGGAAACAAAGTTTACCCAGTGTACTTTTCGTACGACGTTCTATTCAAGAAAAGTCAGTTCGCGGGACGGATCACGTAGGAACAAAGGTAGATCTGTGCGTATTTCTTTTTCCTTCCCTTTCCCGTTTCTTATTTTTCTTCCCTCTCCCTTTACCGATTAATTAATTTTAAAAAAAAGTTTGTTCTATTTGAAATCACATCGACAATAGGGCGCATATGATCGGTTATGATTGGAATTGACAGTGTCATTAAAGTAAAGCACCTGCTTTCCAACGTGAGCCAAAAAATGTTTATTGTTTGCCAAAAAGCATAATTATGCCCATATAATCCAGCAGGATTGGCTTCGTGGAACAGCCCTAGTTTAAGACCACTACCAATAGAAAACATTTTTCCTTTCAACCCATCTTGCCTGTATCCCCTTTTTTTCAAGGACACGTTCCTTTTTTCATAGACCGAATAAGACAACTGTACGCATGCTTGATCATCTGCCAAAATATAAAAAATCGCAAGTCATCGAGAAAATCGGACGAATCATAATATATAATGGGATGTATGTCCGATAAGCCAAGCATCATGCAAGAAATAACCACTAATTTGCCAATTTTGACCATGCATGGTGTGGTACGGTTTTCCTTTCAATCACTGTCACAGATGAAGAAGAAGGTTTAGGTTTCTTGTGAAGATTTGAGGAGATCATGGCATGATATACCCCGTTTGAAATATTGACATGAGTACTTCTCGTTTTAATTCTAGTTGTATCAAAACAATGTTGTAAATACTTCAGACAGGGGTAGCGTTTTCAAAAGAAAGCATCTCTATTATGTAGAACCAAAAGAAATTGGTACATGAGACAGCCGGACCAAAAATGCTGGCTGTTCAATCTAGTGCAAGAGTCTAGGCTAGCATGACCACAAAGCTGGCAACGAAGAGCACGACTAAGGCTGCAGCTTGGAAGATCATGGTCGAAGAGAAGTCCGTCATTAAAGCAGCACCGGCGTTACCGAGATTCGTTCCTCCAAGGGAAGAAGCCTGGGATCGCAACGAGCTTAAAACACCCAGAGCGGAGGAGCTGGAAGAGGCAAAGCCCGAAATATGGCTGCTCACACCAGCAGAAATGCGAGAAAATGCAGAACTAGCGGAGCTCATCAGGGCCGTCTCATGGGTGCCCGAGTTGGAGCTTGTAATCGAAGTCATTCTTATAGAGATATTGGATTAAAACCTCATATCTTTCCATTCCTATTCCTTTCCTACTTACTTTGAAGTAAGCGAGCTTAATGCCGGAACTATGATGTTTCTTTATGTGGTTAGTTAATCGCAGTTTATAACTTAAAAATTTTGCTTACCTTGAGCATTTACGAAGGTTGCCATTGCAGCCATAGCAATCATCGTAACGTATATTTTCATATTCATTATGCTCTAGGACAGTAGTGAACCAGGAAAAAAAAGAACATGTTGTCACTGGATCCTTGAGTTGCTTTTATTTTGCTCGATTTTCTTCCCGACACATCGGTTTACTCAAGGAAAGTAACAAGAAACAGTTTCGTTTCATAAGAGTTGTCCAAGGGTTTCACTATGGCAACCGAGCTAGTATACACACCAAACTGTCAAAGACTGTCTTTCTTTCTCCAGCTTCTCCTTTGGAAAGGAAAGAAAAAGGCATAAGTGGCTTTGAGGTCGTTTTGGAAAGGAGCAAGCATGAGTCATAATAAGGTGTGGAGATAAAACCCATAATTTTTTTGTTTTGGTTTTTTGCTCGCTTTTGGCTAACACTATCTCCGGTCTTCCATTCGTTGAAACAATGATTCACAAAAATCAGCGAAATACATCGCGTCCTCAAAAGTCATCCCTCACATTAGTGCTGAAGGTGGGCACCACGACGATTTGCGATGAACATACCCATTTTCCTCTGTTATCCAACCTTTCGCGTATCGTGGAAACCATCTTAAAACTCAAGGCGCTCGGTCACCAAGTGGTTCTGGTGACAAGTGCTGCTGTTGGTACAGGCCTGAGACGTCTTAACATGGCGCAGAAACCTACCAGTTTGACCGCAAAACAGGTAAAATCACGTTCCGTTCTCCTTTCGATTTTCTCTTAGCGCGAACTAAAAAAAGTTGACAGGCTGTGTCAGCCGTTGGCCAAGGTCGTTTAATGGCATTGTACGATGATCTGTTCGGACAGTTCAACCAACCTGTAGCACAAATCTTACTTACTAAAAACGATCTTGCGGACGTAAGGAAAAAAAAAGGGATACTCTTTTAGTACGATCATTCATGGATGTCATTTCTAGAGATCACAATATTTGAATGCAGTAAACTGTCTAGAGGAATTATTAAAGATGGGAGTGGTTCCCATTATTAATGAAAACGACACAATATCTACACAGGTAAAAGCGGAGAGAAATAAAGGATAAAAGATGGATTTATTTTACTTTTGTGTTACCAGGAACTTCGATTCGGCGACAATGACACGCTCTCTGCCATTGCAGCTGGCATGGTCAGAGCAGATTATCTATTTTTGTTGACAGATGTCGATTGTCTCTACACTGATAATCCCCGTACAAACCCCAATGCCCAACCCGTGTACATCTGTGATGATCTTCAGACCTTACGAGATCAAGGTGAGGATTAACCACTTAGGATTTGGATCGAGAAATACGTGGACTTACTTCTCTTCGTTGGTGCTAGTTTCTGTGGCCTCGGGTGGATCTGAACTTGGCACAGGTGGCATGGCAACAAAGTTGATTGCAGCGGATCTGGCGACAGCTGCAGGAGTAACCACGGTGATCACTCATGGCTCCAAAGCCGATAACATTCTCAAGATCATCCAAGGGAATGAGACCTCTACAGATGTTCCTCTCCACACTCAGTTTACAGCAAAAAATAACCCTCTTATCGATCGAAAGTGGTGGATTCTTCACGGTTTACATACAGCAGGTGTTATTTATGTGGATGAGGGAGCTGCAAAGGCAGTCCTTTCTAAAGATCGCTCAAGTCTGTTTGCCGCTGGCGTCGTGGATACAGAGGGTCACTTTGTGTCTAATCAAGCTGCTCGCATTGTGTTAAGGAGACAAAATGGCGAAACCATCGAACTTGGCAAAGGACTGGTCAACTATTCTTCTACCGAAATCATGCGAATTCGAGGAGCAAAGAGTAGTCAAATTGAAGAACTTTTGGGTTATGTAGAGAGCTCTTGCGTGGTTCATAGAGACAATCTCGTACGGATTGCTCACGAAGATGCCTTATGAATTTAGACGGAAGAAAAAAAGAGAAAATAGATATCACAGGACAAACAATACCAAACTTCGCTAATTCGTCTTTTTTTTTTCTCTTGATATATTTTCTTTTATGCACGCAACAATTTCTTCATACCACCCAGTGTTTTGCTTAATTCTTCTCGATCGTTCTCGCTTTGGGCGTATCGCATTTTCATGTCAATTAATAGAGCCTCGATCTGTGCCAACCGATCCTCTAATATCGAATTCTTTTCCACCAACGATGCGTTTTCGGTACATAGAGAATCGAATTGACCGCGACATTCGGCCTCTATTTTGGACGGTAATGCCTGCACCTCGTCCCGAAGCGAATCGACCAATGTTCGTAGAGAAGAATTTTCATCCTGAACATGCGAGAGATCATGCTGACTCTCCCTCAATTGCTGTTGTACATCTATCTGTTCCGTCTTCAGTGCTTGATGCGAGCTTTCGAGCTCCGCGGCTCGTTTTCGGAGAGTGACATTAGTTTTTTGGAGTTCATCGAGTAATCGGGCATCGGCAGCTTCCTTTTCCATATGCGTTTTATGTTCCTTTTCCAACTGCGTCAAGCGGCGAGAAGGTATATCGAGAACACAAGCATCGGCCACAAGTCTTCGATCATCGTCCTATGAATTGCTTGTCAGTAAAAAACTCATTGCTTGATCCAGGTTTAGCATACAGAAAACCATTTTTTTTACCTTGTATTCTTCAAATAAACCATTCTTTAAGAAGTCCAGCAAGTGTTCAAAATCAAGACCTAGAATGGCCGTCTGGTTGCGTTTCAGGAGTGCAATGGCAAATTTGAACACAGAACCGATGCCCTCCGTAAGTAACACATCATAAATACGATAGACCAAGTTTAAAGGGAATTTGTACGCAAACAAGGTCATGAACCATTGCGAAGCGTACATTGTGGACGTGACGCCCTGTCGTGCCAGGTGACGAGATACATGTGGCAGATGCTCTTCCATAAGACATTCGAACTGATACAGGCGTTGATGAAGACCTTCCATGTCCGGGGTAAAATGACCTCTTAGACCATGTTTGTTCATCAACTGAACAAGGACACAGAACGCCTCTTCATCTGGCATCTATCGAAAAAGAGGATAGGATGAAATCAGTATAACAAAGAAATTTAATTGTATCGCATTGTCCGCGTAGAGAACCCCTTTCCCCTTTTTTTTTTCTTTTTTGATCTTTCTTGTCTTTACATTGAGCAGGAGTGGACCAACAATAAACGCCAAGCCTTGACAGTAGCCAACTTCTTGATCATAAATACTGTAGGCCCGTACTACATTGTAAAGCCCTTCTTGGCCAACGCCGTCACGATCCTTGAAAAACTTATGTCCAGGGAATGTCCGTGCAAGATCACGCTGGATCATTTTCTCATAAGGGCTAGTACCCTTGAGTAGCTCTGCGTACTTTGCTTCCAAAGCAGGATCTTTGGACTTGGATAAGAGCTGCCAGACCATACCACGAATGGATGGGGGAATACCGAACTGAACATGCTGCAAAAAGTGAGGTGTTCGGAACAGAAGTGTGTCAGCGCCAGCGCTACAAATCACATTCGTCCAGAAATCTGTTATTGTTATTGTTGTTCGTTTAGAGGGAAAAAAACTATCATGCCCGTTGTTTTTGATATATTTACCCCAATCGTAATCGTCATTGTTTTTGTTGCTCTGGATGGCCAAAAGACTTTTGCGGAGCGTTTGTCTTTTCAGATTGAGAAGTCTCTGGGCCTTTGGGTCAGTTGTATTGGCTGTGTTGAGTTGCTCCATTTGAGCTAATAAAGCTTCTTGGTATGCCGGTAGTTGTACAATGCTTTGGGGACGGGAAAGTCGTTTCTGCTGTCTTGCAGTATAGGACATGGAAGGGCGTTGAAGAGGAGTAGAAGCAATGCTGGACTGGGAGGTGCGGCGCGAAGATGTGCCTTTGAAGGGTGACCAGAGGGAAAATAGGCTTTTAGGCGTGGATGCGGTATCAGTACTGCTGCCACGTCGATGAATCTGTGTGTCAATCGGTGCGGGTGGGGATGCAGTTGGTTTTTTTGTGGACGCAATCACCGGAGTACTCTTTTGCTCAACATTGGGCACGGCTGTTGTCGTAGGTATTGAGGTGGCAACGTCCTCTAGAGATATTTCATTCAGGTCGGATGCGGAGACTTTGCTTAAACGCAGTGATCGGCGCCTTGCGTCTGGTGTCTCAGGATAGTGTTTCGAAGGAGAAGGAGGAGGGGTCCCTGGCAAGGTAGTGGCGCTGTCGGCACGATGGGTAGGATCGTCAGAAGGCACATCAAAATAGGAATCTTCCGTAGCGGAAGATCCTTGACTCATGGGCGGCGTCTCCATCAAGATGTGGTCAGTTTTATCTACCTCGTCTAGCTCTGGATCAAACTGTTCCAACTCAGAATCAGTGCTACTGCTATCGTTGTCAGAATCATAATAGGATCGATCTTTGCTTTTTGTAACTATTGAATAAATAGGCCGGTGAGCGAAAATCAAGGTAGATGTATCGCGTTGCCATGGTTACCTTGTATTGGCGTTGTCAAAGGCCACTTGTGATCTTCGTGGTCGTCATCTTTGCCTACATGAGTCACATGGTCTTCTTGCGATTGCATGCCCTTCAGGTCAATCTTGTCTAACGACTCCAGGGATTCATAATAGGCATCTGAGTTGTCCATGGGAGAATGGGTAGGCGATTCGTATAGAGTTTCAGCGACAGCTTCTGTATGTAATGTAAGACTGGCGTTGGAGTGAATGGCCATGGCATTCGAAAGAAGGAACGTCTCACAAAAGATTGCTAGCTAATTACCGCAACAAACACAAGAAAGCTTGCCATATTGGGTCATCGGTGATCGAAGCCTAAAACTAGTGCTTTATAAATTTCCCCATCTTAAAACATAGGTCCAAATATGATCCAATTTTAGACCTTTTTCGTTTGATGAACGGAGAACTACAGGCAGAAATCAAACCATTCTATTAATTCTGTCTGTGCTACCAGTAATGTGGGGGATATGACATGTATAAAAACAACTAATGCTGACAATACACTAACAAGCGACGATCAATGGTGGATAGGAGCATGTGAAAAGGTACCTTTACAAAAAGGAAAACGTTGCGGACAATATGAACTCAGTTGCTGTTGTGTAGATGGTACAGGAGACACATATGGGCTTTTTGTTAACTAACTTTCTCTCCTCTATCACTCCTTTCTAACCTGGTTAATTGAGCCATTGGGATCGACTTTTGAACACATTCGCCTCCCTTCTCCCTTGTTCACCTATCCTTCTTTTTTTATTTCCCACCTCAAGGAATAAAGACAACCAATGCTTTTTTTAAATAGTTCTCATTCAGTGTCACACAAGGAAATATGATATTGAAAGATATATAGTATATATAACCGTGTGTATTAAAATAGGTCCGTTGCAGCATGAGTGTAGTAACATCGCCATGTAATTTCATCACCCGACATCGGCGTTTCTGAGAGATTTTGACCTATCCGCCACCTTTTCTTGGAACAAAACATGCTAAAGTCCTGGTTACTCCTTCTCGTACGTGAAATAGGAAATAGTCATTCACGTTGCTGATGAACTTTTCTGTGCATGACATAGGTCTCATTCGCATGGACAACACTTGCCGCCGAACCAGCGCTGTTTTGCAAATGTTTCTGTGGATCAAATACCACCATTTTTGAACTCCCTCTCTTCGATCCTAAACCTTGTTCCAATTGTACCAAACAGTTCTGTCTTGATAATGCCAAAGATGGCATCTGCGATGGGTTTGTCGATGAGACATGTCCGAGTAACGACATCAAAACAACCTGCTTTGGTAAATAGCCAAGAAAAAAGACATAGGAATGAAACAAGAACCTAAACCTTCTTATCGCCTTAAGCACGAGATTCATACAAGGACGAGATCATCGTACGCACGTTTTTGTTTCTGACACTTGGGCTGGTCCTGTCAGCAGTGGTGAAACCTTATATATCTCGGTGGAAAAAAGTAAGCAAGGATTGTTCATCCTTTATTGCTTAGCTAATCCATGCCTCAGAGCCGTCATACCTCAGATCAATACAACACAGTGCCTGGTCGCGATTTCTAGTTATTATCCATACCATCCGAAACAATAATGTACAGTTTTTCCAGTAAGTAGTGCCATTGCCATTGAAAAATAAAATACCGCTTTTTTTTAAGTTGAAACTTAATGTCATCTCGTTAATCCAATCCATTCCAATATTGGGCATTCTAATTACCTGCATAAATTAGGTATCGTTTACTTCACCTACGTCCTTTCCCACGTTTGGTACATTAGCTTAAGATGTATGTACGGGTCTTTATGAAAGTGAAGGAGGGAGTCTGCTCAGTGATAGTGAGATTACGGTGCATGCTGTTTATCATAATTTATCCTCAATGTGAACTCGAAGCAGTACATAGAATTGATATCTTGCAACGAAGAATAAAAATACTAGTATGAATCAATAGGGTAGAATGATGTTATGCCACTGTAGCGAATTCCCAAAGAAGAACTAGATATTTTAACTGCAATATCAGTAAAATCACAATGAACAATGGTAGCGACTTTGGTATGTTGTGCTTCCGTTTGGATAAAATTGTAGCTCTTACAAGGATTCACCTCGAAATCCGCTGTTATATACATATATATATATATATCTACACTATACTATTGATCGTCGGTTGCTACAGTTCGGCTGGCTTGCGTAAGCTGCGTCAATCGCCGAAGTCGCTTGAGATTTAACTAAGGAATAATAAGAGACTAGTTCAGCATGCCATAATTTTCGACGCTATTCCCGTTTTTGTTTTCTTACCCATGATGGTAGGTATCTTTCGTAGGTAACAGTTCGTTCCATAGGGATTTCAAAACCAGTAAGCACCTGGTCTACAGGCACAGAATCGAGCAGTAGAACGTCGTTCTGGTCACCACTGATGACATGGCTTGCCACAACTTTTAGAATACTTGGATCGATGGCATTCTATTGGTCGAAAAGCTTAGATAAATAATTGAGTAAGTGCATTTGTAAATTACCTCGTATTCCGCGTTGTGGTATTGTGATACAATTCTTTGAATTTGTGTCGGTGAAAGGATCCAGCACATTTCATAAATCAGGTCAATGTCTTGAGGTGAACTCTAAAAAGCAAATACATATTCAACGATTAAACTTGTTTTTCTTTTCATTCAATCAACCCTACCTTTTTGGAAAGCAATAACTTGGCCGTTTGCACCACGTGCTCCATATGAACTGTTCCTTCTGGAATTTCATGACTCTTGCACCATTCTTCAAGTCGCGTAACGTTATATTGGATTTGCATTGCTAAGGAAAACTTAGTTTGGTATGTCTTATCGTCACGGATATCACTTGCCTCGTTTCCAAGAGCAAAAGTTTTTACGCAACAGCAAGTCATTGAAGGAAGTAACGCCGATAAACTTGAGTAACTCTGTCATAGCTTGCGATAACACAGAGCTTTCGATGCGATAACACTTGATACCTCTCCAGACCTTGTTCAAGAAATGAAGCAAGTCATCTAGACTGTACAGAGGTTCGCTGCTTGGGTAGCGCTTATTCTTAGTTCGGCCCAGATCGCTGACGATGAAGCCCGGAAGACACTGACTCTCTATCACCGCGGGAATAACCATCTTCTGCAAACATTTCTTCATTTCCTTCATCCAAGCATGGAAAATGTTATCTTCGAGACACTGCAGTTCAAATTTGATAGTATCGACGAGCTTTCGGAAATCCTGTCGCATTGCTGTTCGATTTCCCTTGGCACCATTTCGGAAAAGCTCTTGCTCCATTTTGCGCTCAGTAGCGCAAATTAAAGAAAGCAGTTCATGAACGTTGCTAAGCCAGTATGGGCAGGGGTATATGCTTTCCTCGAGAGTAAAGCTCTAAGAAAAGAATGGAGATCAATCCGCTGGTTCCAAGACCTGTGTGCCTTCTTTCTTACCAAACATTGCTTTTGTATAGTATCCATCACTGTAAATAGCAAGCGTTCAGATTCTTGCATACATCCAAAATGCCACAGCTCCTCAACGCACATGGTGATAACGTTGGCAGGATAAAATATTTCCTTGTGCGAGGGAGGATTTTGCACACTAGGGAATGGTACCTTTGCTGCTTTAATCAGGCCTTCAGATATTTCTTCGTGTAGAGCCTCTTCATCTCGAAGCAGAGTGCGGACCTGTATATGAGTTGGTAAGAAGTGACCCTTTTAAGACGTCCTACAGTTTACCTCTTCTTCGATTTCGTTTTCGCTCATGCCTTCCAAAAACTTATCACCCGTAATTGCGCCAATATGGTCGATGGATGTGGGACGAGGGTTGTTGTTAAGCAATTTCGCTTTTTCAATGTTATTCGCTTTCGTGCTTTGGCGGTGATCACCGGCTTCAGCTGAACTGTTACGACGCGTCTTTTTACTTGCTGACACGTTTACTACAGGCACAACTTGGGGCGCAGTTGGAGGCTCTTGTGGTTTGCTAAATTCGACTGATTTAGTAGGAGCGGGTGACAAACTTCTTCCACCCCTAGGATTAGGAGAAAGTCCTCTTGAAATAGTTGAAGTGGACTGTTGACGACGTGGTTGTGGAGAATGCAAAGCTTGAGCCAGCTGTGCCTTGAGAGCAGCATTCTGGTTCTTGAGTTCAGCCACTTCAGCTTCATCTGTAGCATTGCTAAGCTTCTCATTGGCTTCACGAAGAGCTTCTTGTATTTTCGAATTCTCTTCTTTTTGTGCGTTAATCTCTTCTTTCAACTGTGCTATCTCACGTTCTTGCGATTTCGTTTTTTCTTGAGATGCTTTATATTCGTTATTCAGTGCGTTCTTCTCGGCCTGAAGAGCATCATATTCTGCTTGTGGAACCGTTGGCTCAGCCAAGCGTTCCTCAAGACCCTTAGTTTTGCGTTCAAGTTTTTCGTATTTATCCATCCATGTTCGTATATGCGTCTCCAATTGCGTTGTCTTGTCACCCATTGCTTTCTTTTCGTCTCTTAACGTCGTCAAGGTCTGTGTAAGTTCCACAACCTTGTTTTCCAATGCGTAGGAAACTTCTTTAAAGTGATTCACAGAACGTGCCTCGGCTCGTAACGCAAACAACTGCTTCCTTGCAACACGACGACGAATGCAGGATTGAAGATGGATAATAAGTTCGCGTTGCGTCTTGAAATGCTTGCGTGCAAACCTGTTGTCACATTAGCACAATCTCAAATAGAACTGGGGTGTTCACATACCATCCTCTGACAAGTCGCTGGATCTGTATGGCGGCAGTGTTTTCTTTGACAGATGAAAAATTGCTCCTTGCACGATGGGCGCGAATAACTACATAGAGTTAAAAGCAAATTCGCAAAGCTGTACTATCCGCATTTGTTACTAACCTGTCTGCAGCTTAAGGATAAAGGCTCGCTTGACCATGAACTCTTTGCGTGCAGCGAACCGGCGCCAGTACTTTTGCAAGACGATAGCTGCCCGTTCGCGGCGCAAATACTCCAGCTTGACGCATGCTGCCTTTCGTCGCGCAATACATTGTAATCGGATAGTCAATTCCTTCATTCGAAGGTAGCGAGTACGGTAGACAAATCTTCTCACGTTCTTTTGCACCAATACCGCACATTCATTGAAGCGGTCGGAACGCAGTTTTTCCAGATATGCCAACTAAGTGAGCAACAGCTGTTAATTAGACATAGGTAATGCCGTATGTGAATACTTGCCTGGCCAGCACGGAAGAAAATCTTAGATGTACCGACTTGATACTTATCCTGGTCCTTAATGGAAGCATCCAAAATCATCGAGCAAAGATCTCGTATATCGATCTTTTCCTTTTGGTCCCAGTATTTGGAAGATACCAGCGCATAGTATCTGTCAGCAAATTCTTCGAAAGTCCAACGGGACGGGTAGCCTGCGCAACTGATACGAATTGTTTCTAGCACACCACAAGCCCGAAGCTGGGATAAAACCATGTTGGCTTCAAATGCCCACGCAACTTTGGCTTCATTAGGTTTAATACAGCGAATGTAATGTACATTGGTTCCTCCGATCGTGTCCATCAAATTGATCAAGGAAAGCTTTTAGTTGTGATAGTGTTAATAAAATCCATTACCCTTCCCATTCGAGCTTTACCTTGAAAATTGAACCTAGCGTTGGCTTTCTTGCAACCATGCTCATGCGCTTGTTGTTCTCTGGCTTTAAACAAAAGCACCATGTACGTGAACATCTCTTAACCTTTCCTTAAATTGCGCTTACCACTGGAGCAGGGTTATTTGCAGCTGCTTTCTCCAGAACTTCTTTCAAAAAGTCAAATTCCGCGCCTTGCAAAAGAGCCAAATGTTCATCAGGAACCGTATCCTTGTTTTTATCCAAGAAGTTTTCAGATTCGTATTGTACATCATGGGCATAATGAGCAATGGTAAAAGCAGTGTTTGAAAACCGCGGCTTCTTAAAGTAGTTCTTGAAAGAAGGATTATCGAAATTGGTGTAAAGCTTCTGACAGAATCCTTGATCCGTGCCTGCTGGGAGACGTGATTCCTACGTGCACACTTGTTTAGCATCCCCAATCTAACTATGCTTCGATGTTCAACTTTACCTCATCTAGCAATGACAGAATACCCAACTTGGCTTCAATAAGTTCAATACATTTCTGATTGTCACTAAACTCAATAAAAGTCCAGTTGATCTTCTCGCGAACATATTCTTCTTGCTCCAGTTTGAATACATGTTGATTGAACTAAACAAGCAATAATATAATTAATCTCCTGCTCGCTTAACCTTCCTTCATCTCATATCTCTCATATCACTGTCTTCCCATACCTGTTGCTGAAGCTTTTCGTTGGCATAGTTAATACAGAATTGTTCGAACGAATTCTTCTTGAAATGTTCAAAACCGTAAATATCAAGCACACCAATGAAGTTCGCCACTCTATCAGCATCCGGACAAGATAAACTGTCATTGATGACGCCGACAAGCCAATCAAACAGATTGGCATAAACATATTTTGCAACAGAATCCTTTACGACGTGCGCTTGTGTTGGATTGAGGTTGGTTACAATTTTCTCAGAACGAGTGATAATCTGTTTGCGAACAATCCATTTCCTGAATTCAGCAGTCTTGATACCCAGCAATCTAGTTGCAGTTAGGAGCGCAGGATCATTTTCCGCTAGCATCGCATCCCCGCGGCCCGTGATCTGGATATTGCCGATATGAAGCAAAGCAGCTAACAAGCGGAAGATCTTCCATTGCAATTGAACGGACAACCCCACTGTGGAAAGTGCCCTTTGTGTGACTTCGAATTCCGCTGCGTCGTCTACACCAGGCACAGTGCCTGTTCCACTCTGGTTAAGGTAATGGAAAGTATTGTATTCTCCTAGTTCGAATTCTTTCTTTTCCGACAATGGTATGGCTGCACAGAGCTATTGGTAATGCACACACATAAACAGACAATTCCTTAACCGGGGCCGATCCTGCTTACCTGATAGAAAATGTGGTAGTTACGTTCTGTTTCAGGCTGGAAAATAAGTCGGGAGCGTTCAAGTAGATACGTCCGGATCTTGGCACCGATGATGTTGGCTCCGTCATCAAACTGGATTTCGATGTATTTTCCGAACCGGGAACTGTTATCGTTACGTGTTGTTTTGGCGTTACCGAATGCTTCCATGATAGGATTGGTGGCTGTGATACGTTAATATTTAGCTCAGACCTATAGGCAATAAAGTGCACGAAAACACAAACCTAGAATTTGTTCTTCAACCTCCGTCATTCCTCCGTTGGATTTCTGCCGCTTGCCGCTGGACTCCTGATCGTCCGCTGTGGCAAAATATCGCATGATATACTTGGCACTCACAGTTTTACCAGCACCACTATAGGCACACATAGCTGAGTTTTCGTGTACTGTTCACCGGCCATCAACTGGATCCTAGAAGCATCCTGATATTTACCTCTCTCCGGATACAACGATGGTCTGGTTTGTCTGTTCCCGAATCATGCATCTATACGCATCTTCTGCAATAGCAAACAGATGCGGTTCTAGTTCACCACGCCGCCGTCCGGAATACTGTTGGACGATATCAGGATCGTACAGTGCAACGCGGTCGAATGGATTCATTGCGATGAGCACGATTCCGGAATACGTGTAGATAAGGTGTTGGAGGTATCGTGTACGTATGGTATTAAGAACTTTCATTGTCCAGTTAATATGCATCCCCTCATCTCCGTATAACTAGCTCGGTACTCACCTGCAGGTTCGTTCAAATAACTTAAGTTGGTTAAATCGTCAGTATACTCCATCTTTGGCGGATTTCGCAAAGGTGGCAGTTTTGATCCGCCAGTCTTTTCAATTTCCGCCAACGTAGATTCGAAGACATATTCCTATACCAATCCAACACGAAGAAAAGACGTAAAAGAGGAAAAGTCATATGAGCTTTTCGACAAAGAAGCGGCCGGAGCGGAGCCAAACTGGCAGATGGAGCGTGTGTAACAGTAACGTACCTTTTGATCGTTGTCGCCTTCAAACACTAACCGGACTTTGTCATCCGTGATAGTGTTGGATATACAGGTTGTGGAAACCCATGCTTCTAGTTCATCGGCAAACCATGCCTTTGTTCCTTTCGTATATACTTCCGCTGCTTGGCGTGTACTCGCTGTTGCCATGGTGACTATAGTCTTATTCAGGTAAGCACGCCTCTTTGACGCTGCAACAAGCGTTTAGTAAAATAAAGAAGTAGTAAAGGGAAAAAAGAGAAAAAAGAAAAAGTTGAGAGAAAAAGAAAACAGGAGAAGGAGGAAAAGAAGCGATAAGTCCCTCACCAGGTACGTGGTTTCCGCTTTCCATCTCGGCAGTTCGGAGTATTAAAGTGAGTACCGCAAAAACGACCTGTGACCACCCCATCTTATAACTTTTGGCGTCAGGGAAAGAACGTTACAGTTCAGGCAGAACGAAACCCAGCCAACGTTCCTTTCTTTATGTTTTTATATCCTGATTTTTTTAGAGATCCTGACAATCTCTACTGCCATGTAAACGGACGGTTGCTATGACACGTAAATGTTGAGCTTAGTGATAGATAAACAACGAGGTTATCTGAAACGAGCTGTCACTACTTCACAACATGTTTCCTAAGCAACCGTTACTGCTACATAGAATATAAAATTGATCATTTATCCATTTGAAACTTGCTTGACAAGGTATTACTACACATCGGACTAATTTGGTTTGAGAACCAGCCCTGCCAGACAAATACCGTCAAATATATTACAAGCTTGAGAAGGAGAACCCATGGCTTATGGCCCATGTCGAGAAAGCGTGTCTATTACTCCGCCAGATGTTACCTTATAGTAATTATATGTTATGTTCATATTTCAGCGCGCAGCGTACTAATATTCGACTGAATGTGGATTGAAAGCATGGGATGTTTTTGTTTGCTTATTGCATGTACCGTGTTTTAAACTGCTGCATCTAAAATAGTCTGCAGATATGTCTTAATTCTTTTCCCGCAACTTGAGACGCATCTACATTGTTGTCTCTGATCGATTGCTTTTGTGTTTTTCTGAATAAAAAACGTAAATGTAACTAGCTGTAACAGTTTTTATTGGATATGTTTGGCATATAACTAGGAAACTTTGCCAAAAGAAACTTTTTATTTTGGAGCAAAGGGAAATTTACTTCTAGCTCCAAAAAGGGATACCTTCCCTTGTTTTCAGAATGAATTTTAAGGAACTGCTGACATGTACAATATAACTGGTTGACAGGCCCAGATGTTGGCGGATTTGCATAGAGGCAAACCTATGCAAATGGCACTGTAGGCTTGGTAATACGAATATAATCGTGGTAATTGTACTTCCTGACAATAACGTGTTGATCAACAAGAGATTTCGGTATTAGTATTATTTGTTCCAGAAAAGTAATATACTAAGAAGGTTGAAATTGCTATTTGTGTATCTTGCTTTGAACCACAAGCGCATTTCCAGCATTATCACAAGGGATGATTATTGTATCGGAAATTCACAAGACAAAACAATCCAAATGGTACAGTGGTAGGCTCTAAAATAACATACTCAAAGATGAATCTAGTAGCCATTAATGCATAAACCAAACACCTGGATTTTTCTCTTTTTGAGGCTATGATACCGACATGGAGTTGTTACTTCATTGTTTCGGGCAACGTGTGCCTTGTCTTTCCCCTTGTTAGGGTTTGGCGAAATATTTGCCTATCCGTATTTATTCATACTCATACTTGTAAGGAAATGATAGTAAGCTACCCGCTTTATATTCAGCTATGCGCTAGACCATTTTGTAATTCATTCGAATAGTAAGCATTTTCAGAAACTGATACTACTTTGTTGGCATGTCGCTTTGGCTCACGAACTATGTTATAAAGTAATGGGAAATAAGACATTGCATCCTGAAACAGTGTATCTTGATATGCTTTGCTATAAATAAAGCAAGTTTTATGTTGCAGCAAGAAACCGATGCAAATACAATGAGTTTATGGATGTTAACCAGCACTGTAATGCTGCCAGAAAAATTTCTCACCGTGAACAGTAGTACCGATTTCATTATACAAAGTCAGCTTCAGTGCTTAGTTGTATATTAACGTGATAATTTTCAAAGAGTCTAACATTCATTAACACTTTTGATTCACATTAAGATGTTTCTTCCCAAGATCAGCTTACATGACTTCAAATTTGTGCCCAAAAAAATTAGTGCTACTTATTCGCTTCGGATTCCGATTTGATTTCGGATAACTCCGAGTGCTTAATTCCGAACTAAAACCGTCTTGCTAAATATTTGTATAGCTTGAAGATAGTTGCTCGGATTGAAGCACTTTTGCGCCAGCAGTGATATGACAACCTGTAGAAGAGAGAAGAGACGGCAGCTGAGCAAACAGCAAAAAAAAAAAAACAAACGAAGGGAGTCTCCGATTATGCGCTATTAGCACAATCGAACCGCTGTTTCTGATGTACGAAAGCACAGGATTTGATACCATCTTGCATAGGTTAAGCACAGTACGTTAGCCCTACGTCAGTTAAAACATATGAGTGTTGGCTTAGTAAAGATGTAACCTAGAGAGCTTTATCTGCGTGCCTTGTCTTGGAAACATATTTATTACCTCAGTATTCAATATTATGGTTTGCTAAAAAAAAAAAACCTTCAATCCGTGTGAGCAGTATGGTCTCTGCTACCGTTTTCTTCAATAACCAGAGGTTCCTGAGATGCTAAGTGAAGCTCTCTGCTTCATACTCCGCAAAAAAAACAACATTGATGCTTCCATACGAAGGTCCTCTCAGGAAAGCAGAGGGCTTTTGGGCGTCTCACGGGACGGTACGACAAGACCTAATCTCGCCCTGCACCGCATACTCCATGGTGAAGGCCAGCACCTGGAAGTCGGTTATGAACATCCTTCCGGGCTAAGGAAAGGCTTACCGAGAGTACTATCCGCCCAGACTCCCCGAGAGAGAAAGCTACTTTGTGTGCATAAACCCGGTCTATTGAAGTTTAGAAAAGGCAAGAGACTTTTTTGGAATTAACCGGGTATATCCCTCACCATGACCTAGTTCTTTAGCTGCTATCAAATGGTTCCTAAAACAGGGTAAAGGCCCGTCCAAGAACATGATGTAAACTTAGCTGCTCTACTACATTCAGCCTAGATTCTACAAACAATGTTGCCCGCGTTGTTTCATTCGCAAATCAGTCATCGCGTCTCTATTTCTCAGCAAGGTCTCCACTGATCGCATATTCTTGGCATAGCTATAAATGATTTGAATCGACGTTACCATTGGCCTAACCGAGCATATGCTACGAATAGTTTGACTAGAAGCAACCGGGAAGAACCTCAACATCAAAAATTCTCCTTAAAGTGCTATTATTTATACTATTTGTTTTGAGCTTTGATTGACCTTCCGAGTCTAGTTAGATATAGCATTATCCTGTATTTGATCACCTAAGTCTGAGGCCCACCCCTACTACCAGGGGTAAGCCGACGAGGATATATTGGGTTTTCTATTTGTTTGGTACCTTTGGACCAAGTCATGGCTTTGAAGAATTAGAGAAGGTTTTACTGTAATCGGTCTCCGTATTGTGCTTTGATTAATGTTATTTCAAACCAATGGATGGATAAGAGTGGTTCAGTGATTCTGAGTGATTCGTTAAGAGTCTGCTGCACAATGATGCTTTACCCTTCTGACTCAACGGATGAGCTTAGTGTGGCCAAAACGTGACGTTCCACGATAAACGTCAAGTCTGTGCAGTCGGCTATCACCGATTTAACTGGATAGATACCAAATGCATTACTGCCAAAGATAACTTGCTAGATCAGATGACCTTAAACATAAACAAAAACAACCGTATTCTTATGGTGGCCAACAGGTTCTTTTTATATTATAGTTTAGCTTCCTAGTCTTTTTTTATCCGGGAGATCAAATTGTATTTTAGTAGGCCATCGGCTCAATATCAAGTGGCACGCATGAAGTAACATGATATGTGCACTCCATTTCTCTGTCTTTGCCTCTGTCTCTGTCCCTCACTCTCACTCTGTTTTGCGCTCTATCCCTCTGTCTTTCGCGATCATGCTCAACCGATTTCAATAGCACCCAAGAAACAAACCAAAATAAGAGTTTCCTCTCGGATATAAGTACATAAGCCAGACTGCTAAAATAGCAATATCCTGGGTTCTTATCCCTGTCTACTAAATCGTCTACACTGATCAGAAGGAACGGGAAAGCAAAAGGATAAAGAACATGCCCAATTTTATACGCGACTATTTGTCGTGGAAGCCGCCGGTCCAAAATGATCCACGTCTCCTAAGCAAAAGGAAGAAGCGATTGATTACCTTATGTCTTGCGTTTGGAAGCTCTTTAAACGGCTTTTGTTCTACCATCTACGTAAGATACCGGCAAAATGTTTCCCTTAATGACTTGCCCATCCTTCTCTTTTCATTGATCTACTATTATTGTGATAGTTTCCCGGAATACCTCGGATAAGGCAAGAATTACGAACTAGCTCCATAGACATATCTCTCACAACATCCCTGTTTATTCTCTTTGGCGGGATTGGGGTGAGTGATATAAGTTACTTGTTTCTATTACGCAGAACTCACACAAGCTCTGAAACCCATTTTAACTACGACAGCCTATCCTTTGGGCCTCTATATCAGATTACTACCATTTGCGAAGGTGACAATAGCAGCAGTATAGATTCGATGGCGGAACTAATTGAGAATGGCTAGATCTATCTATTTGCTTTCATTACTGCTGTTCTCTTTGGCATCAGTTGGATGTGCCTTAATTGATAACGTTTGGGTGCTCGTATTTTTACGCTGCGTTCAATCTGTGGGAACATCTGGTATGCAATTGATTTACAAAATTGCTCAGGAGATCGATCCTAAGACAGGTTTTTTTTTTCTGATAACCATATCATAGTGACCACCTCGGTCGGGGCAGGTAATTGGCAAATCACAAATTCAGCCAAGATGAGCTAGACGTTTACTAATCCTAGGCACTGTGGCTGACTGCTGGGAAATCACGGAACGAGGGTCGATATTTGGTATTGTTTTTGTAGGACAATTCATTGGACCATTACTTGGTAAGAAGAGACGTACTAGGGCGAACTATCAGATCTGCTACTAACTACAGACTTATTACAGGACCTATTATTGGCGGAGGATTGACTACTGGTTTTGGATGGCGATCGACGTTCTGGTTCAGCGCTGCGTACGGCGTCTTTCTTTTCTGCCTTCTCTTTTTGTTTCTACCGGAAACATACCGAATTAATCATATATGGGACGCCGCTACGCTACCATTTACCGTACAGAAGGAAACGCCTCATTCAAAAGTAGTACCTCAAGATAAAGAGCCACAAGTACACGAGGAATCTACAGCGTCATCCTCCTCCACGTCGACGGCAACAGAAACGGGAAACGGTGAACGCAAAACCAACGCTCGTTTCAATCCAATCAAAAGCATTACAATGCTGAAATACCCCTTTATCTTTCTTGTCGCGCTAGAAATAGGCATATGCTTTGGTACGATGTTTACATTGGAAACCGTCATTCCAAACCTTTATGCAGATGTCTATCATATGCACTCTTGGCAAACCGGTAAACCTGGAGAAAGCTTTTGCTTTGAGTGGAATTTCTTATTGAGAAAGCTTGATAATCATTCCTAGGTCTTAGCTTCTTGGCTGCAGGTATTGGCAACGTATTGGGATCGTTTATATCTGGCCGACTCTCCGATTACCTCTTGAAACACGCCCGGATTCGGAGAAACGGATTAGCTTGTGCTGAGGATCGTTTGACATTAAACGTTTGGTAAGACAATCCAACAGATTCTTTTTCTGGTTTTGGAAGCGCTTTATACTAATACACTCCGTTCAAAGGCCAGGAGGTTTCATATTCATTCCACTGGGCGTGCTATTGTTTGGTTGTAGCATCCACGCACGCTTTTCGATTTGGCTTCCCATTGTGGGATTTGGTATTGTCTGCTTCGGCATGGGTCATGGTAATGCCAAACTTGAATGGCAAAAGCATCCACTCATGTGTCCCTGTTTCTTAGTATATACAGCAGGGTTTGCGTACATTGTTGATTCGGTGCCCGGAAAGAGCGCGTCGGTCACAGCCGCGGCGAATTTGCTCCGCATGATAATGGCCTGTGTGTTAAGCCTGACTGCACACCCTATCCTAGACAATGTGGGACCAGCCATACTTGCTGTTATTATGGCTGGCATTAATATCTTCGGCATCTTCCTGTTTCTTTACGTCAAATTGCAGGGTCCTGAAATGCGACATAAAGCTGGATACGGGGATGACCGGGTTTGAACTGGGATATTTACCTCATCTTTAACGTTATATCTTAAAGGACACTTATTTTACATGCCGCATGTAATATACACCTTGTGTACTTCCATTCCCATTTGAATAAATAAAACAAGAAGTTAGCTCATAGATATTCTTATCATTGGATTCGAAAAATTAACACCTAAACTTTCGGCACAGCGTGAACAAGTAAACTGGATGTTGAACGGGGCCAAATGATCGATTCATTTTTACATAGCCCCATCCATTGCCTTCTTTCCTTTCCGTTTTTCCTTTGGCAGAAATGACTTATTTCCATAATCACATCGACCAATTAGACTCCTAGAGGTCGTCACTGCTATAATTGCGGTTGGGGTGTTCAACAGCCGCGATGGTGATAGATTGTTTGGTCACTCGATGAACCGGAAATACGGAATCAAAGCATTTCTGAAGGATACCAATAGCATGGTATAAAGAGGCGCTGCTGAAGCAGCCACTTCGAACTTTGTACGGCCTTGCTATGAATCAGGCGCACTTTTGTACGGCCTACGGGGAATGAAGCAAGGCAAGTGTAGTAAACTTTGTACGGCCATGGAAGAACCAGTAGATTTTTGTACGGCCAACGAAGAATTAGTGGGGTAGTTCCGTTTCGTTTCCCGTCCATTCAGAATGATCTATCTGTATTAAGTTTGTTAAACGTTCGCGCAATGTAAAGTGGCTAGGATGGACCAGAAGTATATAAAAGTAAATGGATATGTTAATCAATGTCATTTTCGGCAGGTAAGTCTCTTGTTACTTTTTGGGATATCAGTGACATGTTTGGTCTAGCGTCGTTCAGCCCGCAGAAAAGAATATAGGATTTTTAATGGGTAGTGTGTGTATAACCTGCCAGTTTTGACTCGACACAATTATCCGGTAACATAATGAATAGTTGCGAATACACTTGACTTGTGTATGCACTTGTCATAATAAGTCTCACAGCTTTCTTGCTGTTCCATTTGAAAAAGGGAGCAAGGAAATGGGAAGTTTAAAGAGCGCCCGGATGGGACAAAAAGTGATATGAATTACGCCATCGGTTTCCGAGCACGCAATTGATAAGTTCGGATACGTCATACGCAAGATAATCTGCTATTGTGAAGATAGATGATGTTATATGTTGTGCTATGAGAAAAGAGATAAACGCTTAGAAAAGAAAAATAACAAAAGAAGAAAAGTTCTCACACTCAGTCTTATCATATAAATACTTTGACACATCTCCCCTTTCTTTTGTATTTTATTAATTTTTTCACTTAACCTGATGTCTGCAGCTACAGCAACACCTACGCCGGATCAACCCTACAAGCCTGGTACTTGGCGAGGGTTCTCCATTGAAGATGAAAACTATTTGAAAACCGAATTCCCGGAACGTATCCAGGGTCCTTCTGCATGGGATGGCAAGACGTTGGAGCAGCAGCCTGAACGGTGGATTTATCATGTAACGCCTGAAGATATTGAAGATATTGACCGTGCTCTTCAACACTTCCTTTCTCTTGATTTACCTTTGGTAAGTCAAAAAAGAAAAAGCTGATTTGAATGCGAAGACTCTCATGAACAACGACAATCCAAAAGGTTGCTATTGAACCAAGCACATTTCCCCTGACAAGCTTCAAGAAAGTTGTGGAAGAACAAAAACACACCCTTTTCCATGGTTTTGGTTTTGGATTGATTCGTGGATTTCCAATTCAAAAGTATGAACGCAAGGAACAAGCTGCTATCTTTATGGGCATCGGCTCGTATATCGGTAAGGGAAATGATCAATCACAGTGTGATCATTATTGAAAATTTTCCCCTTGCTTTTCATTAACATAACCATTTTTAGGTGTGCGTAAACCGCAGAATGCAAAAGGCCATGTGCTCGGTCATGTCAAGGACCTAACCCTTGGTTCAGCTACAAAGAGCGTTTACGACGCGGATGATCCTACCACTCGAATCTATGCCACTCGCAAGGCCCAGCCTTTCCATGTAGACGGAACGGATGTGGTTGCGCTTCTTTGTTTAAATGAAGGGTTTGAAGGTGGTCTAAGCTCTGTTATTTCGTCTCATACGGTGTACAATCGCTTAAAAGAACTTCGTCCAGATATCATTGAATTAATGAAGCAACCATGGCTATGGGACAGAAAGGGAGAACATCCGCCAAACGAACCACCTTACATATCCGCTCCACCATTGACCTACTTCAAGGATCATCTATTCACGTCGTGGGGCCCCCACTTTTTCGAGACAGTGACCCGATTTCCCGGAGTGACACTAGAGGAGTCCAAAATAGAGGCGATCAAATACATTCAGGAACTATGCGAACGTGAAGCGCTCAATATGAAACTGCAAGTTGGTGATATACAGTTTGTCCAGAACTATCAGATTCTGCATGCTCGTACGGCCTATACGGACAAACCAGGCCAAGCACGCCATCTCCTCCGTCTCTGGCTTATGGTCAACTCAAAAGAAGTGGGCTGGGAAATGCCGTTTGCAGAAGGCGACTATAATTACAACTATGAGAGTGTCATAGGTAGACAAACTGTGCCCTTAGAAGCAGAATAAAACTGTCAATCTCCTCTTCTCCTCACAAAAACTCTTTACCCTTTATCTTAAAATACATACAATAAGCGTGAATAAAAAGCCATCTACCAACGATACTTCGATCGGAGACAGACCACCGACAAAGTAAAATCCGAATGAATGCCAGACAGTCACCGAGAACCTTTCTTTCTCTTTGACATACAATGGCAGCAGAAGAAAATATCACCAAAACACCTATATACGAAGAATCTTCGCAGTATCGACACTGGCGGTTCAGTTTTTCCCAGTTATCCGAGACTCGTCAGACATGTAACGCCGCAGCGATCGCGCGATTAAGAAGTAATACGCCCGACGATTCGGTAATGCTCTGAGGAAAAAAGAAAACAAAGGATGAGCAGCTTTATTTCAGTTGCTAAACCCAAAAAGGAGGAAACAGCACGTCAATATTTATCAGTCCAAGATGAAATGGCGTTATGTCGCTTCTACGAAAAACAATTGCAAGGGATCTGCAAGCATTTGAAGTTTTCCGATCTGGTCATGGTAGGCGCGTTATAGACGATGCTTGAAGAAGACAAATGGGCTGAAGACGATTCATAATAGGCAACAGCCGTTATCTACATGAAACGTTTCTTTTTACATAACAGCGTCATGGATTATCATCCCAAACCTGTCTTGTAAGGCTTAGGCAACTTGAGAAAACAAAAGAGCAGCTTGAATTGACCGCTTCAGCCTGTTAGATTGACTTGTTTATTCCTTGCGACCAAATCCGAAAGCGAACGTATATCCATTGATGACTTTGGGAAGAACCTAAGACTACCATCCACAGCTGGCGTGCTTGATCTTGAGTTTACGGTGTCACAAGGCCTCAAGTTCGAGTATTATGTATATCATCCTTATCGTCCAGCCTATGGTTTTTTTCTAGATATGCAGGTAAAAAAGGAAGAAAAAAAAGCTAACCATTTTACTTGCCTTTCTAGTTATTCTAACCCGATGATGTATTAGGCCAAGGCCGATATGAAAACACTCAAAGAAACATATGGAAAAGTGGATACCATCATTGCCGAAATGCTTCTGACTGATCTGCCTCTGATTTTCCAACCGTCTCAACTGGCTCTTGCTGCCTTTATCATAGCAGGCAAAGACAACGGGTTTGAAGCCTATGTGAGAATGTGAGCACTACAACATGCAAGCACATTTTTCTTTTGTTTAACTAGTCGCAATTGGGCTGCTGCCTGCTTCTAGGTATATAGAGGAAAAGTTCACTCGCCATGCCGAAAATCTATTACGGATTCTACATGAAATAACCGAGATTTTGAAGCAGTCAAGCCCGGTGACATTGGAAGTCGCAAAGGAAATTGACCGAAGACTGAATTTATGCACTAGCACCGCAAAAAACTCAAATTCTGCGATGTGAAAAATGTGACAAGACCCTCCATTTCCAGCTGAATTATGTTTATCGTTTTACTACGCTTTTTTTTGTTTGTTTTTAAATTCACTAGAGCAATTCCTGCAGTACCACTTTCCTCTGGGCGGCGTCCGCAGGCCAACGCATTCCAAGTGAAACCATTCGATTTCACACTAGGCAACAATAAGCTTTACTTTCATGTTCTTAACAACAGCGACTTACGTTTTCATTATCGCATGCCACCATTTCACCGTAAGACACTTGACGACAATAACAATAAACAGGTTCATTTGGATCCACTGGCAGATCACTTAGGGATAAGGCCCTGCAGAATGAAGGATGGCTGTCAAATGATACAGTCGGTTGCAGTGTGAAGAATACGTACGCTTGTGCATGATGCCTTGAATCCTCAGTCGACAAGTAATCTCCTTCCGCCATTTCATCAGATCCACCCGTTTCATCCTGATCCGTTCTTGACTTCTTGCGTTTTCTTCCTCTTCGTTCTTTCCTGACCATCATACCTCTCCCTTTATCCGAACGAAGTTCTCTTCTGCCTGCAATGTGATAATAGATGATGAAGATGAGTAATTTTTTGCTTCCTTGTCTCCAAACCGCATTGCATACTACAAACGTCTGGAGCCCCTTTTTGTACCTTCTATATCTGCTCCATCGGCGGTGTCTTTGTGAGATTGGCTGAGGAGAGAACGACCAGGGCCAATGAGTTGTTCGTCCTCAAACTTTTGTAAATCATTATCCAGACGAGTGCAATGCCGGTCAACCTCACAAAATTGTTGAAAAAAAAGAAAGAAATTTCAGCCTCGTACTTATAACAACAGAAACGGCTTGCTGCAGGGGGAAGAGCATCGAGATTCTCTTTTTTCTTTATTTACCATATCGTAGGTCGATTTGGCTAAAGCAAATTTCTCTTCTCCACGCTTCAGGCTTTCGTTTAACAGTTGACCTATCCGACTTAATCGTTCACGTCGTTCCTGGTCAGATAAAATTTCTGTGCTCTGAACAAAACGGCCGGATTCCACCTGCACCGTTTCCATCAATTCTTTTGTTTCAAATCATTTAGTGACAAAGAACATGACATGGATCTCGTTTCGAGTCGAAAAACCTGCCTTTCGCACTTTCGTCCAATTGTCGAATCAAGGTAAAATTTCGTTGTAGTTCAAGTGGTAACGTTTCGATGGCTGATTTACTATCGCAATGAATAAAACTGGTTTTTCTTTGAGAATATGTGTTTGATCTACATACTGTCGGCATAGTCGCTAAGGTAGGACATGATATCGTCTGCACCTGTCATGATCGATTGGCGATGAAACACACGGGAAGTGAGGTGCGTTTGGTCATTAAAATTACAGTCACTTAACGATCAGCGAAACCTATAGGGCACACATAGACATACCTGTTTCTCTTGGTCGGATTTACGTTACTCTTACATATTTTGCGTTCATTATAAAACCCCAGGTGACAAACAAAACCCAATAGCTTTCTTTCTATCAATAAAAGTCGTAATTCCCGTCTGTTAAGCTTAATCAATACACAAGGGACCAATAATTCATGCGGCTTGTATTTAAACATAGTAGCGCTCAAGTTCTATCTTATCCAATTATTGTTCAAAAATATGGAATACACTGTATTGAAGACGTTTTTATGAAGATCTCAAATGAATACAGCAGTAAATGATCATTAACGGTAGAGACTATTGCCCGGAAGAAGTTCACAACAGGAGTGCGACTAAAGGAGGTAGTGGCGATGTATCCATAGTTGCCGTATCAATGAGGCATGATGGCATTTGTAAAGGAGGTCGTGTGTGGATTTCTAGCTATCAGAGCGGAAGCAATTGGTTCTGGCAAGAACAGATTATGTTGATGAGTTTTTTCTTCGTCTTTCTGACTCCATCGTTACGTGTACAATTACAGAACCTGGCAAGTACGCCTACTTTCAAGAGTACCTTTTTTCTCGATATAGAAATAGAAATAAGTCAATAGCAATTGCACATATCCCAACCATATGCATGACCTATCCCTTTATTTCTTTTACCACAGACGGACGGGACGAAAACAAACACCCTCGTTGCTGGCGGCCAAGGTACAGGCAACGACATGTAAAAGTCTCGCCTCACAAATGAGAGAGAGGATGCCACCACACTGTAGAGGCCTTAGTCGTGGCCAAGGACAGCTACCAAGCACAGCAAACAACGGTCGGGGCAGGACAAGCCTTGCTTTAACAAAATCCTTCAGTCAAGGGACTCCGGGGTGTCGTCTTCGTTATCTCGATCAAGCCCCGGTACATAAATGTACAATCACAGTGCAATGAGTAAGGATTTATTTCTTTTATCTCACTCTAGCAACAGTAAACATCAATGACTGTTCGTCATCGGTGCTACGAGCGTGACTGTCCAGCGGGTAGAATCTGCATTGAAATGTGCAGTCGGACTGAAAACGTGTCTTTAAAGCGCCTTCTTTCGCCATGGAAAACGCAGCAGAGCGTCGACAACGCTTTTTTAGCAACGATGCTGACAAGTGGGATTTTGGACAATATATTTCCAATATCACTTATCCTCGTACTCTAAAGACCCTCCGTCACTTGGTTACTAGTTTCCACGGAGACCTACTTTGGGGCGTTGCAACAGCCCAAGTTCCCGAAATCCCAGAAAAAAATAATCAGCGACCTAAAAAAGAATTCCCTTGTAAACCTTAAGAATGACCAGCCAATCTTTCATTTAGCTTAATACTCTTTATTCAGTTTACTGAAAAGCAGCTACGCAGTTATATGGCACGACCAAACAACGAAACGAGCAGTAGCACTGGCCAATATAATGCGAGACAGAGTGTAACAATACATAATAACAGCAGCATTGTTATGCAAAACGGAACGGTAAAGTTTCTGGCTTTTCTTCTGCGAACTGTATCTTCACACTTTGTGTCAGATACATACCTCGACTATATCAGGAGATTACATACCGGTAACATCATTGATGAAAATGAATGGTTCGTAAAGCTGATAAACTGTGATGGTACGAAAAAGAGAAAGCGTCAAATAGGCGAGACTAGCGAAGAAGACATCGAACAGGGTGGCAAAGAAGATGTAGGAAGCGGCGAGGAAGATGTTTCGGATGAAGGAAACGTACTTTTCAGACAAGGATCCAATGACTAACATTCGAGCAATGATGATCACCCAGCGCAACGCTCGCTGTACAACTATACAATTTTTGGTGGTCAGCGCGATGACGACCTAAGTAGCGGTTCTGAAATCGTAGGTGATCATAGGATAGTCAAATATCTCAAAGTCCTTAATCATTTTGCCAGTGGGATGTTGAAGTTGATGTAGCAGGCTCAAAAGATAAATGGGATGCTAGTTACGGTCTTATGGAGTACCGGAACAAATCATTAAAAGAACATGACAAATGCACAAAGTGGCTTACGGAGACGAGACTCCTGTAAGTGATAAACCATAGTAATTATTGCATTCTTTTGACCTCAAGACGAACAATTAGCTCGTTGAATGACATATTTTACTTTCTGTTTGACATGCAAAAAATCTGTGTTCGTGATTTCCCAAACACAGTACGGAAAGCAATCTATGAACAGCTTATGCAAGACGACTTGTACGAAAGACCTCCACCGGGCGCATTTCGTTGGTGTAAGGATCACCAGCATGTAAATACATTGATTTATCCTCTGTACGGTTTACTTAAATGTGTTCTGGAGCCAGACATTATACCACCGGACTTCATTCGATCCGAGTGAAATAGCAACATCTTTAACGAAGACTGCGAACGAGCGCCAGCAGGAGGCTTTGAAAAAGAAAGATTTTACGCTACACAATGTCGCTAATGTACTCTATAAACTCTCCAGTACACTTGCCTAATCACGACAAGTGATGAATGAAGACAAGTTTATGCACGAACATCTGGCAGGTTGCTTACGTGCAGTGTTTGGAGGCATTGATGGGATCATTGGAATTAAGCTGGATGGTAGGGCAACGCCTGTCCGTCGCTTACTGGTCCATTAAACACGTCGTAAAGCTAATACCGAGATGACTGCATGCCGCGCAAAAGGACCTTCCGTATATATGGACTAGTTCTTCCCAGCTTTCATGGCGTCAGCATATTTGTTTGACAAAAAATTATGATCTTTTTACTGTGGAAATGAAGGCACCAGGAGCCAAATGCAGTATATCTATTTACATACTTTTCACGTAATACCCCTTGAGCTTTTAGTTGAGCTTTCTTCCCTTATTTACAAAGTGAAATCTGTACTTTACTACGTCTAGGTTCCTTTCTCTTGATCTCATGGTGCAAATTTTTTCAGTTTATTTTTTTGATGTTTGATCAGGGTAGTTATGCAAATGGATGAAGCGTTCATAGAGGCTTCACCATACTGTTTATTGAATATATTTTTTACTCTATCTAGATAATTTTTGCGTTCATGAAAAGATCAGATTTGCGCTAAAGGAGATATAAATATAAACATCCATCATTGGTAAATGAGTTGTGTAAGAATAGCATTTTATTTACATGAACTTGGTCCTTCAATGGACACAAAATCCACCCGAGTAGTATAAACGGTACGTCATGGTTACTAAAAGAAAAGAATGCTTTGGAAGGTGACGAGGAATTGCAGACTATATTTGTTAACGCACTATGAATGACGTGGACGATGCAGCATCTGACGAGGATTTGAAGAGTGTAAGGGTGATTGACAACGTCGTATGCCTCACGTACCAAATGGATCACAGAGAGCTAGTCACTCAGCTATGTTAGATCGATCAGAGATCTTGTAGGCCAGAACATAAACATGGGGCATGCGTCATCCTGTGCATGGTGTTAATACGGATGCTTAACGAGGATATTCTAAGGAAGAGAGCCAAAGAGTTAAAAAGGTGTTGACACTTCCTTTTTACATAGTTCCTGTTACTGAACCAAAAATGACAGTCAATAGGAAATCGATGTGTTATCAAGTGACCACATTGGAAAGACGAATGAAATATGGTTTTGCATAAACCAATGGTGGATGTGGCAAAAGCCCCACAGTACAATGCGTCCGCACAACATACTACAGACAACTTCGACTAGCATTGCAGTATCCTTAGTGCGACGTCTAATGCTACATCGACCCGAATTCACTAAATAGCCATGGGTGCATCGGTTTCCTTCAACAGATGAGCGAATAACGGAGACACCAGTATGATAAGTTGTGGTTTGTTCATGTGAACAAAATGCTACCCTTCTTTACTAAAAAGGAAGGTAATCGATAACAGCAAGACATGGAGCTCAAAATTTGTCAGAAACCATTGTCTCCTGTTTTAGCAGAGACGTTTGTTTGATGCAACCAAATTGTCCATAACGTATTCAAATCTCACAGAGGTTTGCCACAAATAAAGAAGACAGCGGAAATTTCAAATAATAGAATTGCTCATATTGGTCACCAAGCTCGGCTACTGAATCCGAGGTGCTCCATACCTAAGAAACATAACGTCACGTATAGTGGTTACGCATGGATATGGTGTCCGGAGTTTGCTCGATCTGGGCCCTTTCATGGATCGTACAAAATTTAGCCTCTGCTATACGCTGTAATAACAAAATGGCTTTGGCTCCTTTGGTATGACCTAAGGTCGGAAGAACGTATCCCCAAGCGTTTCACTCAGAGTAAACAAAACAAACATCTTACGATTTGGTATCCCTCTGATAATAAAAAGGTTTTGCTGCTTCTACGGCCTATGTATGTTATCTGTGGAAGAGTAAGCCAGTTAATATCAGCTCTGTTATATATTCACTACGCTTTGAAACTATCCAAGATAATATTGTATGCAGTGAGCCATACCACTCAGAGCAGGAGACCCAAGAACGTTTGTTGATGTACATCTTTTTGTTTGTAGGACCATTGACACCATCATGGTGGCTAAGCCAATCCACGTTACTATTTAGGCCAAGTGCAGATTACTTTTCTGCAACAGTGCTTGTATTTCCGTTTTCTTACAGACGATGAGTGACTTGGACGACATAAACAGTGTTTTCGAACCATGCGATGAGGAAATTATTAAGGAGGATGCGACTATGTATTGGTCCAGTTCAGATTCCGAATCGGAGGTGCAGTCGTTAGACCAGATGCCCATCGCTCTGGTGCCGCAGTTGCACCAACTGGAGAAAGATATCGAACTTGCAAGAAAGGACTATGAGTTGTGCATATTTGACGTAGAAATTGGAAATCAAATATTCCCTTCATATCGCATACCTTGGAGATCTCTTTGCAGAAATGAACGCCAAGACGTCTTGAAAAATATCCGTGAGCAGCTTTTCGAAAAGTATTGTGAAAATCTTCGCGAGGAGTTGCGTCAACTGCGTGCACTTTCCTATCAGTGTGCTGGCACTTCGGCGGCGCGGAGAAATCGGATCGAGAACGAGATTGTCCTCTTGGACACAAAATCAAAAATGAACGCCATCCACTGTATATCCATACCGTTCGATGAAGACATCCCGGCATACTATGCAATTTCCTATCGATGGGGAGTACATCCTGAATGGAAAGCACAAACACCTAATTACGTGGCATCCATTACTTCGATTTCCCAACGTAATCTGATCAAACTGTGCAGGTACTACCGCGGCAGAATACGTTATATGTGGATCGATGTAGTATGTATCAATCAAGCAGACAAAGCACACAGAAAGATGGCAATCAAAAACATGGATGAAATATATCGAAGGGCAAAAAGGATCATTGCAGTACCTGATCTCTGTTATTGCGATCAAAACCCTCTAATGGAGGATGTTACCAAGACGGACATCGAAGCGGCAATTATTGGCATGGCGAGAGATCGTTATTTTGAAAATTCGGATAACGACAACATGGAAAAGTTATTCGACAGAAACGAGCCGGGAACATATAAGAGCTTTCGCTTAGACGTGCATGAGCTGAGCGAGCAAATGGAGCCATGGAATGAGGACAAAGATGGATTTGATCATCATGATCATTGCACTGACGAGAATGAACGACTGGTCAACAAACCGAAGGGTCAAGCCTATATCTCGCATGTTGTAAGAGAATGGGCAGAAAGAGCTTGGGTAGTTAGCGAACGTATCATTGGTGTGAAAGACAGGAAACTACTTATACATATATTGAGAGCGAATGCAATTGTTTACTGGGGTATGTTCAACAACGTTAGCTTGTCGTTTGAATTAGGTCAATATTCTCTTGTCGAAACCATCCTTGATTCTAAGTCAACCAAGCTGATCGACCGCTTGTTCGCAATACTTCCTCACACTGGATATAAGGATGCTGTGCAGGAGCTGGTGGATGAGGAGATAACCATCGATGATGAGAAGGATTTGAAGTGGTTTTTAATGCGTACTCTGGGCACGTCTGGAAAAAAAGGCCTATTGGCTTACCTCTTTAGGCAAAACGTAGAATCTGTCAAACTATTGCTATTGTCTGTGAGCAAAGCACGGTTCCGTGCTGATAAGAAAATTTCGCGATGGAGCTATAGATATGGCCTGAGAGCTGTCGAAACCAAAGAAATCCGAAGAATAACAATACAAGGAAGACGTGCACTGAAAGTTTTACTTGCTTTCATATTTCCGCACTCGCAAAGGACGGACGACGCCGACCAGCTATTGGATGCTAGAGAAGGTTCACTATTAACGATAATTAACCAATATGATTACAACTATTTCAAGGAATATTATCATATTTCATGTCGCAAATCAAACGATACTTGGACAATCACAGGTGGACAATATAAACGTCCTACTGAACGCAATTACCAATACGGTGAATTTCTGATATTTTTGTAAACATACATAAATTCCGAGTTTCCAGCTAGCATATTTCTTTGTATCGGTGTGCATTTTGTTTTTGTACTAATTAGCATAGCCCAGCCTAACACGCGTTTATACAAAGAATCGATCGCACGAGCTTGCTGGGACAATCAACATCAAATGACTTAGTTTCAACATTCTTGAAATAAATTACATTACATTGCCGGGGCGGATCTGAAGGCTACGATTTGTCCTTTCTTGTATGGTGCGTTCGGACTATAGCCTAAAATATTTTGGGTGATCTTCCTATCCCTAAGGAAAAAGAAGCGAGTCCGTATAATGCTTCCGAAATACAAACTGGAAAACAGCGTCAGAACGAAGAGAGCTCCAGAAATATGATCAAATAGAAGGCAAAGGCGAAAGGTTAAACGGACAGTGGAAGCGGTAAGAAAGAAGCATTCTCAACTATCCTTACAAGCTGAGAGCACCACACATAGATGCATCGAAGTACTGAAGATTGTAAAGCTGCGTCATACGCGCTATCCATCGTAAGCTTCCCCTCGACATCTTCGACCTGTCCCGCTTGCGGGCATGTTTCGCCCAGTCCGTACCAAGTAAAAATAGGGCCATCGCTTTGCTCTCTTAAACTTTGTAATTACAAGAATCTGTTCGATACTGGTTTGACTTTTAGGTTGTGCTTGTAGTTACAACCGTTGCCCCGATTATACTCCTCATACAGAAGGCTTGTGCCACAGCAGAAAAGATTCCCGTCTATATCGTCCAGCTTTTTCAAGCTGTTTTTGTTTTCGGTCGAAAAGATTGTAATGATGGCGAATGACAAGTACAGCATCCTTTTCGTATGCTTCGGTATTACCAAATGATTCTATTTCTCATGAAATAACAGTGATGTCCCAATGCAGGGAACTTATGTCGTTCGCCTATGGCCGAGGCTGTGTTTACTCACATGGTGAAGCAATGTCAGTTATGGGATCGGTTTGACAGGATAGATTCCGCAGGTACTGCCGGTTTACGTGTGAGCCAGTTAAAGACGCACGAAAAGCCGGATGCGCGTTGCGTTCTTACGTGCAAGAAATATGGTGTGCCAATCCATCACCGTGCACGTCAGGTAAACGGTATACTCTTTTCATTTTATTTTATCATAATGCATTTGCCAAAAACCAAAGCTCGATAGGTGACTTTACTGGACTTCAGTACATTTGATTACATTTTGTGCATGGATGAGTTCAATCTTAAAGATTTACAGGTGTGGAATGGATATCCTCTTGTATGATTCTAAGCAGTAGTTAAAGGAAATGTGTCCTGAAGGATCAAAGGCCATCATTCAGCTTTTTGGAGAATATGATCTCACAGGTGGACCTGTCATCCAAGACCCTTATTTTGGCAAGAGTGGCGAATTCGATGATGCTTTCCATCAGATTACTCGATCCAGCAAAGGATTCCTCACAGCCCTGGGTATGATGTGAGGATAGAAGCATCATTGGAGGCCCAATATATCAGTAATAAAAACTGGTCAATGATATTGTCATCTGTATAAATTAACGCGAAAGGAAACTAATCTATCAGACAAGTGGAGTTATACAATACAGTGAATGGTTTTTTAAGTGCTTCAAACCGAATTTGAGCGGCCTTTGATAGTTCCCATCATCTACCCGAAACTTTCCATTCTTCGAAGAAAAAAGCAGTGACTGATTCCGTTATACGTTTTAGAGCACTGCTCTCATGACGCTTAGCTGTAATTTTAATCTAGTTTAATGCGAGGACATAAGATCATGGTTATTGTATCAGCGCAATACTAGTAAACTACTACTACATTTTGATACGTCAAGGAGACAGCATGGAACCATTAGTTTATATAATTTAAATGGACGGAAGCAAAGCATCATATAAAATAAAATAGCTATACAGAAAGTAACCGGCTTAATACGGGAGAATTCACGGTATAGAAATCTGGAAACAACAGAAAGTGTACTACGTCAACGGGTTGCACAAGGATTTCGCTTTTTCTACTTTGCTGGTTGGTTTGATCTTGTTCTTGATCGTAAATTATTGTTATGCACAGAAAAGGAATTCTTTCAGTTAACAATAAATGGACGAATGAATGAGAATATTTTTCTTTCCTACTATTATCATTTTTTATTTCTTTTGCTTGACATTGATTGCCTTGCGATGAGACAAAGTTTGTGCCGAAACCTCAGCTACCATGCCACTGGTATAAATAAAAAAATAGTTCATTTTACATCAACTTGTTTTACCGAATATTTCCTTGTCCCTTATTCAACATACAGGTTATACAATAGAAATAAGAATATTGTTTTATATGAGGTAATCGAAGAGTACTTTTTGATCATCTTTTTTTTTGTTCCTCCGACATCTCGAAGTTGTGGATTGTCAGACGTTTCTTTTCAGGCAACACCCCTGAAAAAGGGAGGCCCTTGTGCAACGTGGAAGAAAAATGATGCCAGATGTGTGACTTACTCTTTGTGGAATTCAATTTGAAGCGACGAAAAAATCTGATAGTCGATTTAAACCATCCAGCGCATGACTTTGCGTGCGTCTCACTTCCATCTGATACCGTAGCCCTTTTTTGTAAGATGTGCTATGCAGGAATAGTGGGTAGGATGCGTGAGACAGAGAAGCAGAATTCAGCTGGCCAGAGAGCGCACATCATGCGGACGGACTACCGCTTTATCTGATCCTTAGACGAAAAACACAGCTTGAGTGATAGGTATATCAATGAACTTCTTATTAGAGTCGTGAAACCCATTTATCCATTCAACTGTTCTATTGGGGGCACGGCTTTATACTTTTTTCCTTCCTAAGAACGTAAAAAGAGAGAGAAAGAAACAGGAGAGGGCGCGGACGTTCCAACCGAATCAAAAGAATGCGGATGACCCAAAAAAGACAGAGGATCTGATAAGACAGTCCTCCCCAGGCTTGGGAAAGTTTATCTCCGCTCTTTTTTATACTTGCTTATTTTTGTTTCTCACACATACAGACACCACGTCTATCTCTTGATTGTCTCTCCCTCTCTCTCTCTCTTTATCTCTATTTTCACTCTTTATGAACTCTCTATTGAAACGGTTTAACTCGGTCGTTGGAACGGCCACTCCAGAAGAAAAACAAGTAGAACTGGATCAGGTGCCGCCTTCGGATCTTTTACTCGACGATTGTCATGCTTGTGCATCCCCCTGCGACGATCACCGGCCATACCCGAATCTCGATTTCGACAATGAGTCGGCCATTCTTGGCTCCATGTCGCCTTATGGGCGTCATATCATGATTGCCACGGCAAAGAGTGATTGGCCCGAACGCATCGAAGAAGATACCGGTAGTCTGGCCGCCAATCTCCACGCGATCGTCAAGGAAAAACCCGCCCCTTGGCGAACCTTTATCACCAATACATCCATGGTCACCACCCATTCAACCTTGCCGGAAGCCCACGACGTCATTATCCTGCCTGACAATATCATTGTTTCGAATGTCACGCCGAGTCATGCGCAGGCCTTTTATGACGCCTTTGTTATCCCGCCTCTGCCGGATCAGCCGATCCATCTTCAGGAATATACCACCCAAGATCTTCAAAACATGCATGTCCAACGCTGTCCTTACGATTCAATGATCCTTATCTGTTCTCATAAACGAAGAGACAAACGATGTTCTGTCACAGCAAAAATTTTGGCTCCCGAATTTGATCATGTCTTGCGAGAGAAGAATATTCCTGAAGGAGAAGGAGGCACAGCCATTTTTATGGTGAGCCATGTAGGAGGTAAAGTAAAGATACAAACCATAGGCAGGAAGCGGGAAACTGATGAGTAATGGCGGAATTATTGGTTTTGTGTGAAAATTTTGGTAGGCCATAAGTTTGCGGGCAATGTTATTTGTTATACACATCAAGGCACACGTGGGATCTGGTATGGTCGTGTCAAAACGTGTCACTGCGAAGCCATTGTAGAAGAAACCATTCTGCGAGGGAAAGTGATCAAAGAATTATACCGTGGATCAATGTCACTTAGTTTCCGTAATTCAAAGTGTGACAGAATAAGATGGTAAACCTGTGTTTAGAAAACAAAAACAAAAAGGCAAACGAACCTATGTCCATCTGTATGGTACAATAATCGGGGAAAAGATGGGATTTACTGGGGAGTTGGTTGGTTACAAGCGTGTAAGCACAGAGTCTGCATGACTAATCTCTGTGTTAACACAAGAAACGAGAAGCCAAAATTGAGATTTCACTAAGAACAGGACTGGTCTTTCGAAGTCCATGCTAATTTGAACGGCCTTACTGTTTTGCGGTAACTGTTTGGTCTAGTCATCCGAATGGGATTTAGCATCTATTATTGCATGTTTTCCTAAAACATAAAATTTGCAGCTCAAATATCGAGCATTGACCAAAGGTTATAGACTCGGATCTTTACAATTAAATTTTTCTGCAAGTTTTGCACGAAAATTTACATCCGAAACCCTCTTTCATGCCATTCAAGTCTCTATCTCACGGGCACAAATATTGTCGTCCAGTGACACCGTGTTATCAGATTTCGTTTGGCAAAACTTCAATTATAATTAAGTGAGCTGCGCCGTAACCCACACTCAACGAAGTTAAGGTCAAATCCAGGGGATCTCAAGCGATAAAGCAAAAGTTGGTTAAATTGACCCTTCCTTATCACAAACGAATATGATCAAAGATGCAGGAATAATATTTATTTAGATGAAAGCAAAAAGGAAAAGGGGCAAGATAAAAGATATTATCCTTTGCCATAAGTTTGCTCTGAAAAAGAGAATAAAAGGTATTTACAGTAGAAAAGCGATTGCCATCCATCTACGCTTTTGTCTTTTTGGAATTCGATTCCTCCGAACCATTCTCCATCTTGCGTTTTCCCAAACTAGTACCTATTTTGATACCATTGGTCCCACTGCTACTAGACGACTGAGACGAGGAGGAAGCCTTGGCCAACGCTGAAAGACCCCCTGGCTTTTTTAAGCTGCCCAACATCATGGATTTCATCTTTCCACTTCCGCTTCCCTTCACTGGTTCCGAACTAGATGGGGCAGCTGGTTTGAGAGACAAATTCAGTTTGATCTTTCCCTGCTGTTCTTCTCGTTTTAACTCTGAAGCCTGTTGTTCCGTAACACCTCGTTCCTCGGCCAACTGCGAAGCACGTTCAATCTGTTTCTGCAATGTCTCCAGATCTCGCTCTTCATCATCTTTTGCCATTCGTTCCATTTTTTGTATCGCAGCCTACATCAAAAAAAAATTCATAGGTTAGATTCAATATTCCATTGGAAGTGAGAGGAACATGTTCCCCCTCTTTCCCTTTTCTTCTTGTGAATCCTACCTGCTTGGCTAGGGTTTTTGGACTGTTATCAATCCAAGCAATATAGAACCCTCTTTCTGTTTCATCCACATGGCAAATGCCTTCACGACCGAGATGTTTGACAAATTCGGCAAGGGAGGTCCATCGGGTTGCATTCATGTGCAAGTGGTGTCTATCGGCAATATACTCTTGGTATACATTGTTTGCAAACACTCGTTTTGTTCCATGACGACGGGATAAAATGCTAATGAACTCTCGTTTGAACTGATCAGAAAAGCTGTGAATGTATTTGCCAGGGCTCTGAGCAACCAAGAGCATCTGGCGCTGATGCGATTCGGACATGGTGTGACATTTGAAGCCGTTGGCATCGCGGCAAGCCTTTTCACAAATCTGACAGTAGAATTTAAGCTTTGTAAGGCCTTTGGCCTTGATTCGATTGGCAATGGCTTTGGGTGTGAGAAATCCGCCGCTTTTCCCCATGAAGAACGATGTTTTTGAAGTAAGACACAAAAGCTGTTGTATCAGTACTCAGAGCTGAAATATATTTAGCCCAGATTCTAAATTTTTATTGGATGAGCTGGAATTAAAAATTGGACGAGACTTTTTGCAGCCCAGGCCAGCTAATGTGCTCTTTGACGGATACGATACTCTAACTTAATTTTGCGTCAATGCAAGAATCAAGTTAGTGCTAGAAGGGATATAAATAAGCGTCATTAGTAAATGGATTATGCGGGAAATATATTTTACTTACCTCAACTTGGTCCTTCCGTGGACACAAAATTCATTCGAGCAGCTTGAAAGAATGTTCATGGTTAGTAAATGGAAGGATAGCTTGACATTTTTTTTTTCTGGCTTACCCCGGAAGGGTAATCCTACCCAAAGGTAGGGGCCGGCCCCGCACCTGTATCGGTGGGGGTGGCGACAGAGAGGCAAGGCTTCCATGGATTGCCGGTTAGAGTGTAACGCACTGCAGAGGACTTGAAGCGATGCAACACCTGGCGAGGACTTCGAAGCAGAAGATAATGAATAACACTGTGCATAAACAGACAACATTTATTTTTCACTTACCTAGTGGAGTGCAGAGAGATTATTCACGCAAACAAGGTGGTTCGGGACAGAGATCATGCAGGCTAAAGGTTACAGAAGAGGGATATCAGTCATTCTGTACAGATAATCCATGTGAAGTACATACCGGGGATATTTTGGATAACTGAGCCAAGGAGCAGAAAAGGTGTTGTCCCTTCGCGTTTATATTGCTCAGGTCACTGAAACCAAAAATCACAGTCATGGATAAGAAATCGATGGATGTCTTATGGATGACAACAATTCAGAGATAAGACAACAATTCTCCCAAGAGTAAAAATGGACTCAGTCTAATAGAAGGTCTTGAACAGAATGGAACATCACTAGAGGAAATATACCCTCTTCGTTCGTTTCTATACGTCATTGATGATATCATATCCGTTTCTGTCAGCTATGGTATCAGAAGCTGTCAGGGCAATGGTACCCAATTCCTGTTCTGCTGAATTGTATTGCCTTATATTCCACTTTTATTTTTCCTGAATGTAGCTAAGCTCTCCTTTTCTCCTATTATATCTTAAACTTTGTCTATTAGGCAATCACAAAAGATTGGATTGCCACGGAATGAACAGTTATTATCTTGTCATGGATAATGTACCCATCCATACACCAGTCAAGGTTAAGCAATTGGTCGAAGAAAGAAGATACAAATGTCTCTAACTTTCTCCCTACTCTCCCTTCCTTAACCCAATGAAAGAGTTTTCGGCCAAAGTGAAGGCTGGGGGTAAGAAGGGAACCCTTACAAGTTGACGATAACCTTCAAGAACGTACTGTTCAAGCAGCGCGAAAAGTAAAGCGCTCAGACTGTCAAAGATGGATCAGACACGCTGAGCGGTTTTCCGTTAGATGAAAAACTAGAGAACCAGTTCTTCAAATAAACTCGTCTTGCTGTGGTTTGAAATAAACTATCTCAGTAAATAGTGAACATGGACACGACTGTACGCAAAGGGTAGACTGACCGCCAATGTTTTCATCCAATCATGCAAAAGCGTTTTTTGGATTCCGCAAATAAAAATTAGAAAACACGCAGACAAATAGGTAAAACGCAGTAAATGTGCCTACAATCATTTATTTCTGAGACAAACTAAAGGAGTGATGTGAGATACCACTGTCGTTGTTTGTTTTTAGACGACTTGATATTGCTATCAGACGCACCAAAAATGAGATTTTGTGCTTTTAGCCTGAAACTACTTAATGCCAACCTTCTTTGATATATATCAAGGTTTGGAATGTCTGATCCGATGTTTCCCTGTTATTATTATTCTGCTAATGCTTATCTTCTCTAGATGTTCAAATCGGTAAGCCTTCTATCACATTTTAAGAGGATACTCACTAGCAGTTGTTGGCAAATTCTTTATAACTTTTATCTCCAAATCTTCAAACAATTTTGGGCGGAATCTCAAACAATTTTGGATGAAATCTTCAAAAACTTTTGAATAAACCAGTAATGCGTCACTGAAAAGTTTTATAATGCGCCAGTAGCCTCCATTTTTCCTTTGTACTGACAACCCGTTCATCTGACGTAAGGAAGTCCCCCTTCCATCTGCGTTTGGTTGGGAGGTATCCATCTGCGTTTGGGTTCCTAAGTGATAGTGGAGACCTTGAAATCCTAGGACAAGGTTAATAACCCACTAGTAGCGTTGCCAGATAAGGACTTTGTGATGCTGTTGTCTGCACCCCTTATGCCACAAGCAGAAATATTCTCTGTTTTGGCGTTGTGTTCTGCAACATGACGGGGCAATGGATATTGAATAACCTGCTGCACAACCTCAATTCTTTCCACTGCATTCAGCCCGTTTCGGTGTTTTTCACGTCCATCATCACTTTAATATCCTCATACAGTAGGTAGGGATTACGGTTTAGTGCATATATTTTTTGTATACTCCAGCAATCTCAGGTGAACTGGACCTATTGTTTTCTATGGTGCAAGTGGTATTGAATAGTTAGAAACTTCACCTAACTTTGAACCACATCTACTCGGCGTAAAATACTAGATCTTACCAAACTAAGGCAAGACTTTTACACAGAAATGTCTTTAGAATAAAAAGTCTTGTTTCAGAATTGTCATGACTCTTCTCTGGATAAAGTAGATGCAGTTCAAAGTCAGAGGTCTACAGTGGAAAAGCCCATAATTGTTGCAGGTGACAATATATACAGCATCTTTGATCGCCATATATAGCAGATTTGTCCAAGATAAATATGTTGCATGGTAATTGTTTTGTCAGCTGGAATGAATGATTAGTACAAGTCTCATTAGCCTTGGCCCGCTCTCTCCGTAGCGCACCAAGGCCTCCCATCACCCCACCCACCCATTGATGCTGCGTATGGGTACATTAAACAGACAATTACGAAGCAAAAATATAATGTAGAAATCGATCTATTGAAGAGCGACTAATGTCTTGAACCACCTATTTCGGAGATTGCGTTCAAATCCGCGAAGAGGATATTGAACAATAAAAAAATTATAAATATGAGAATCGATCGCCATGAAACAGACTATCAAAGAGTACAACACCATTGTACATCACTTCATAACTATAGGAAAGCAAAAATGCACAATGTTGCCTTTGTATATTTCACTATGAGCAACAACTGCAAATGATTGTCGAAGGGGCGTAAGCAGCTTCTCCTGTCCTGAGCATGAAATCCTATTCTTATTGCATAAAGAGACTCTTTCATGCGCAACATAGAGCTGTCTATGAAAAAAAGGCTGGCTAAGGCAGAGGTGCTCGATATCATGAAGAGTATACTATTGCACTCCATTCATTGCTATTGCGGAAAGCAGCGCAGGCCATAGGCGGATGATGGCCTAGAATGAATGGTAAAAGACCTATTTCCTAAGAAAAGGACTATCCGCAGAATATATACCATCTCACCGGCATGATTGCTGAGTGCGATGACAGCTTCAATAAGATAATCGTTGAAAACCCTGTAGATCTGCAGCATACTATTGATGGAATTTCCTATCATGGATTGAGTTTGCCGATCAATGCAATAGGCTCACTATGAATGAAAAACATATGTGAGAACTGTTGCAATTTGCAGTTTATGAATGTTTGAAAATACCTATGCATGAGATTTTATTTCTTGAGGTTGGTTACTATTTGTAACCGAAAAAGATCGATCAAGCAGAGAATACAACAGAAGGAGACTGACTACTAGAGAAGAAACAGGTAATCTCTGTAGAAGAATGTTAGTGAGTGTCCGATAATGGAACAGTAAAAGCTAGTTTAAAAATACCTACGGATGATGCATGTTTCTTGAGATTGACTATCATCTGCAACTGAAAAACATCGATCAAGCAGGGAATACTGTAGAAAGAGAGATACTTGTATGATGGCTTAGCAAGTGCCATATATTAACTAGCATGCTTAAAATAAAAAGGAAAATCAGCTGCAGCACATTAAAAATTCATAAAAGCAGTATTTTGCTGGTGAACGAATGAATACTGTAGACCGACAAGCTACTCAAAGAATCAGTTTATACTATGATCAAATAGCAAATCGACCCTGTAAGATAGTAGTTCAATAATTACTACATTAAAAAGGTGGAAAACTATATTGCAAATTGCTCTATAACAATTTAGAAGATGTTAATACAGGCAATCTTGGTGTGAAAGAAGCCAAACTGCTTTGAGAAAGACATGCGACGCTAGGCAGACATAAACTAGATAATTACCATATATGAAAGCAAAGATTTGAAATCAAAAATTGTTTCAAAACAAATTCAATAGCACTTGCACCATACTATGTAGGTGTTGGTGCTGTAAGATTATGTCTGTATCGGTGCCAGAAAAAGTGTCATCCAAATCTTTTTTCTGCCTCCCTCATATGTCTCCTTGTTAAATGTAACACTTTTCTCTGATGGTGTCGGACTTACCTTTATACTCTTTGTGTGCAGGTTGGCAAAGTTTCTTTGGCAGACGTCATGCAAGTACTGTGCGAAGTGAGCCTCAGCTTACCTGATAAATATGACTCTCCTGGTTACGCTTATGCACTGCGGTAGAGTAGGCGTTTTACCCACATTTTACCCCTGGGTAATACATGAGATTTTACCCACTTTGCCATGGGGGGAGCAATCTTCAGTATTGTTCAGTCCCTCCTTTCCCAGAAGTGAAAAAACTAGCAAATGTAAAAATATAAGCAGTATGACAGTGTATGCGTGATTCCCACGAACCGCGTCAATATTTATATCACGCGCTTTTAACATGTTTTTTTTTCTTTTTTATGGGGTTATTCCCGTTTTGTTTTTACTTATCCTTTCCTTTCACAAACTTTTTCCTTTGCTTTTTTTTTTCACTCCATGGTGTTTTAGTACTTCTTCAACGGCAAACTCACTTTCACAATGTTGATGATATATCATCCTAATGATATACAACCTTGACCTGAAAGCGTGTTCTTTACTGGCAAGCTTTTATTTTCATTTGACAGCATCTCATTCTTTTTTTTTCTTTTGATAGCCGATATAATTGCAACGTCATAGGAAAGCTTGCTTCTTACTTTTAACTAAGGTATTTTGATTGACTGACCTAAATGTGACTAATCTTGACTTTTTATTTGTCTATAGAGTAGCTTTTCCTTTCTTTAAAAAAATAAAAACAGAGAAACATGACGCATGTTTTAATGGTACAGATAGTTTTTTACGTTGTAACTTGATTACTCATCAAGATAATCTTTTGTAGGCCTATATATAATGTTGCCATTTGTTGTTGCTATGCCGTCTTAGGTATGTTAACATGTTAGCTTTTAGTATGTTTTACTAATTATCATTTTTTAAAATCTATGCTTCTTTAGCCTTCAGTGATTAGGTAAGATTATATAGATCCAATCGTAAAGTTAGATACCTGTTCGTACGTTATATTATATATCTTCAATAAAATAAAAATGTTTGTTTTCTCTATATATAAGGCTAAAGAAGTGTCGTTGTACATGATAAAGAAGTGTATTTTATTGGCTAAAATAATGAATGCAACGAAAAGAGCATCCAATCAGAAAGACTAGATAAGAATCATTAGCTCCAATAGAATGTATCATTGTAAGCAAGTTAATCCAATAAAAGAGCTTAAAGAAAAGAACATGGTTGAATGCATACAACTTAGTCCAATAGCATTGATGTAATTACGTCTGACACGTACTGTTTTATCCAATTAATAAAAGTAATAAAGGTGGGTAAAATGTGGGTAAAATGTGAGTAAAATGTGAGTAAAATGTGGGTAATATTTGACGTTTTACCCAGATTTTACCCAGGGTAAAACGTCCTTTCAACTGCAGTGATGGATGGATATGGTATCCTAGTTCAATTGACGCGAGCCTTTCAGTATCCCCACATTGTACTTGCTTTTTAATTTGTGGAGTATCGTGGTGAAAAGTCCATGAGCCACTTAGCAATACAAGATAAAGCTTGGCAATAGACAATGTACTTAACCTACCTGCTAATAAAGAAAACAATGGCAGTGATACTGTTGTAATGCCTGTTTTGCGCACAGACAAGGTAGTTTTATTATTTTTCGATCAGCTTATGTCCTCCGCGGAAAGACTTGCTGGTTTAAAGACATAATCTATTTCATCATAATTTCACTGTTGTCAACGAGTTAAGATATGGAATATGTGGTAGCATGCAGTACATTTGTGGGACCAAAATCAAATAGAGCTTTATTGATGCATAATTATTTGCTTATCATACCATAGACTCCAACATTATCGCTAAGCCGATTTGACTTTCTTACTTAACTAAAGTTCCTATATGACGTTGTCAACAAACGCCTTTTATTCCTATTTCTTACTGACAATACCTGAGACCACGCAAGCAAATACAAAACACTGATGGAAAAGAGTCAAAAACAATATTGTATTAATTCTATAAATCTTTTTACAAGTATGATTTTATACCAGTATGCATACCATTCGATATATCGTTCGGCAAAACGTCGAGAACCTCAATACTGCGGAGGGATCGGATCAGAAGCAAAATTGTTCTTTTGGACACAACATCGCAGATGGACGCCATTCACTGTATATCAATATCGTCCAATGAAAATGTTCCTGAAAGTACGCAATTTCGTATCGATGGGATAGACATAGTGAATGGAAAGTGCAAACTCCAAACTATGAGGCACCCATCACCGGTTTCATGAGGGCAATCTGATCAAACTTTGCAAGTACTATCGCGCCAGAATGCATTATCTACGGATTGATGTCGTATGTATCAATCAAGCAAACAAAGCACACTGAAAAATAATAAACAGAAAGAAGGCATTCAAATTTAAAATAATTATCCATAATCCTTTCTCATTAGCCAAACAGCGATTGCAAAAGCCAACGAATGTCCGATCCGGCCTCGACGATCTTAGCAAAATATGTACTACAACCCATACATTGTATGCTCAATGCAGAAGCTGAGCTCAGATTTCAACCTTCATAATTGAGCTGCTTTCCTTTAGCTGAAGTACCTGTAGTATCCAGAAAATCGGGGTGCTGATAGTAATTTTGTTGTGTAACTACTTTCTACGACTATAAGTACTAGCTGGAATGATACATTCTCTCTTTTTCGTAAAGGGCGTTATTTCTCGTCCAATTCAGCATTTCCAAACCATGAAATACAGTATCTCCCAAAAATAATTTTGCAAACTACGAAAATCAAAGTCGCAGTCCATTGGAATTATATGTCACAATAAACTACAATTTATATACGCATCCGGCATTCACTTGGCGGGGAGATGGGTGTGGCGTCGTCAGTTTTATGACAGATATGTAAAAGTGGTCAATTCGAACTCTTATAACACGACAATTAATGTAATTTGTTAGCGTCAAGCCCAGTTTCCAAAATGCGCCAAGTGAATTTGCTAGATGCGACTTTAATTTTTGGAAATAAAGTACGCCAATGATACAGTATTTTCAATAAGTACAGATTATATTGTTGATCAGGAACAATTTGTCGTTGAAACAATTACCTTTTACACTGAGTACTTAGAGAAGACGGCTTCTGTGGGATCTCAAAGCATCGCAATACAGGTGGATAAACCAAGCAGCGAAGATTCTCATATGAAGAAAGTGGGTGAAAAGCGAGAATATGTACGCTACACTTGCCAAGATAAGACCAGGTTCTTTAAGCTGAAGATTGACAAGTTCTTGACTGCAAAACAGCTTGATATTCATGTTCGCACTGCCCAGAGATGGGTTAAGCAGTATGATGAACGACCTGATAGTATTTTCGACAAGGGTAAAGGTCTGGTCGTAGACCCATTTTGACTGCGGAACACAAGCAGACTGTCACCGACTTCATTGATGATAATCCTTCTGCTGCAGTCATCGAAGTAGCTGAACATTTAGCGAAGAAGTATAAGAACCTTCAAGTTTCTCGCAGCACTGTTTACAACCTCATGCGGTTTCACTGCAACTTTTCGTTGAAAAAAGCACTTTCAATCTGTTGAAAGAAACAGTGTGGAAAAAATTCAAGAGCGATATGACTGGGTCCGTCAGTGGGAACAAACTGACTTGAACTTCCTGACAAACTGCGTATTTCTTGATGAGTCTGCATTTCATATAAACATGAAACGCACAAGAGCTTGGTCAAAGAAGGGTGTTTCTGCTGTTTTTACTGTTCCTACAACAAGAGGGAAAACAATGTCTATTTTAGGTGCCATCTCTGCTACAGGCTTAATTAAGGTAAGCGTGAGAATCCCACAGCCTCGTTAGGAAGAGAAAGGCTGATGACCAATACGAGAAAGTGAGCACCGGCACTGCAACCGGTCACTACATCAGCTTTTTGAAGAATACTTTGGATGAAATGGACAAGTTTCCTAACATGAAGGGACACTATATTGTTATGGATAATGCACCTATTCATGTCAACAAAGATATCACAAAGTATATTCAATATCGAGGATATAAATGTGTATATCTTCCTAAGTATTCTCCTGAGTTTAACGCAATAGAACAATTCTGGTCTGTGGCGAAAAGCAAGGTTAAGCGCAACCGGTTCCTGTCAGAGGACACCTTATCGACAAAGATCCGCGATGCATGCAACAGTGTAAGGTCAAGCGACTTCCAAGGTTTTGCTTCACATTCTTACAACTGCTGGGATAAATGTCGGAACAAAGGGTGACTATATTTTAGAGGTAACGGTGAAAATCTTGAATTTTTTATTTATAACGGTGAACACACGCTTGTTTAAGCCTAATTGCTCTCGTCCGGTCTGTAAAGGAACAGTCCATTAAAAAAACCCTGAACAGTGGAACAGGGAAAAGGGAAAGAGAAACAACACAATGGAATTTTGTGGAGGTACCTCTAAAACTCAAAATGATTTTAAAGATACTTTTTCAATTTCCTTTTTCGGGAGGTACCTCTAAGAGGACAAAAAGCAGATCCTTTTTCCGCTATCCTACACTTTTGGGTACCATCAGTGTAGTTTCATAGTAAAAAACACCAAAGCATTAAACAAAACAAACAAACAATTACTGCCGCACGTCATCCTTCTCAACTGTCCCCACTTCTGCTCCTTCCCACTACACAACTGCCACCTTCTTTCGCTCGTATTTCACAAGCGATGTCGCCTTTCCAAGGCTCCAGACAACGAGTTCCCGCTCTCTCCACCGAGGAGGCTGCTCTCCTCGAGAAGGACTTTGACACCTATCGTAAACATCTTATCTGCCCTTCCTGCAATACCACTGGTAAAATTCGTCGAAATGGAACCAGCCATGCCACCCAACCACAGCCTATATTTCGCTGTAAACCACCGTGCTTCAAAACTTTTATTCACCTCACTATCAGAACGTTGATAGCTGCCGTAAAGAGCAACCAACCACGCGAATCTTCGCCTGAAAATGAAATCTCAGGCTACCTATCTCAATGGAACTCACAGGACCCTCTCGATCTAAATGTGCAACGCCAAACCCGGTGCAACACATGCCAACCTTGACCCAAACTCAACGTGAACTGCAACCACTTACCTTTGAACACCACGAAAGTCTCCCAAGCTTCATGACTCAGATCATGGAGGAATTGAACAGCCAACGGCAGAAATTGCTGGAACATGACACTATCTATGAACAGCTCCGCCAGCTTCAAAAGGAACTTGCCACTGCCCAGCGCAGAATTGCTGAATTGGAACATACTGAAAGACAACTTCGCGCTCAACTGGCCAATGGCACCACAACAACTACTGTAGATTCCCAATATGACACCCAATTTCCACCGCTTCCACTACAACACAAACGTCCTCAGCCTCTCAATGGGCTCTTCCACTCCCAAAACAACGAGCACAGCCCTCGCCTGAGACGCAACAGCGTCGTCAAGCAGCAGTTGCACGCGCTTTCATACCTCCCACCATTACTCATGGCTTCAAGTACCTATATCTTCCGGCCCGGGCCCGCATTCCTACAGGCCAGATGCGGGCTCGCCTACGCAAACTAGGTATTGATAATAGCCGCATTTTAGACATTCATTACCCCGACCGTCAGGTAATTGCTCTTCTAATTCATAACGACTTTGAACAGACACTCCTTGATCAATTGAACCGCTTCGGGATCACACCATTGACGTATGATCCTTTGGACCCTGTGAATCTCCGCGACCCGAAATACAAAGATAAACCAACTATGGAACGATCCTAAATTCTTTTGAGGTGCACTGCGACCGCATGGCTAAAGCCCTCCAGTATATCTGTCCTCCCGTTAAATACGCAGTTGCCCGAACCTTTGCTGAGAATGGTAGGATCCCAATTGAAGATCTTAAACAGCCTCTATCCAGTCGCTGGAATAACCATGCAGACGACTGTGACTTTTTTCAACTCCCTAAAGACGATGCCGACACCTCAATGAACGACTCCTCCGACAATCTGTCTGAATGAGTATCGATAACATCACTCTAACCATTTTTAATGCTACTGGGCTTCGCAAACAAGCCATTGGATCTATACTAACTCATACACAGAACTCCCCTCTTCTTTTCATCACTGAAACCTGGCTCCTTTCTCCTAACCAATACCTTACCCACTGGACTCGACATCACGTCTACAGCACCCATACTAACCACAACCGTTTCCGCGGACAAATGGGAATAAGCCTACTTATTAATCCCTCCTGTACCTACCCGGTCAACTTTGTTCCTGATCCCGACCCGACCTATTCCCCATACCATCTGACATGCACATTAGCTGACATACTCATCCACTGCGTTTATCTGCCTCCCTCTATATCCGACACATTTGCCCTCGAAATTCTTAATCACCTCGCGCTCCAACACCCCAGTACATCGAATACTATCTTTTGCGGCGATTTCAACGCCCGTATAGGGCGCTTACTGGGCGATCATGCCTCCAATCCCCGTGGAACGCTAGTTGCCAATTGGATGAAGGAAAATGGCTTTACGCTATGGAATTCTACATTGGCGTTCGGTCAACCAACCCTTCTCCGATATAATGGATCTAGTATCATTGACTGGTATATTAGTGCTAACCCCCTCCTCAACCCCTCCATGTGCATTAGGGATGATCTCTCTCTTGGATCTGACCATAAACTAGTTCACCTTACATTTGACAGCACCACTCCAGCACCTCCCCCCACCGTATCTTCCCGTCGCTTATGGCGCCTTAGCAAACTGGTTAATGACCATATCTGCACCCAGTACGTCCAGGAGTTCCGTTCCAACATTGAGCTTCTTAGGCAACAACTTCAGCTCCTGCTCAACAATCCGCCCCTTGCTCTCACTCTTGACGGCATAGACGCCTTAGCGGCAAAATTCAATGACGCGATTTACCAAGCATTGGATAAAACCGTTGGCCCCCAGCAACGCTCTCTCCGCCACCACCATGAATTTTGGACTGATGAGTTAGACCGCCTTGTACAACATAGAGAATACTGCTACAAGAAATGGAGAAGAGCAATTGGTACCGCAAAACTAACATGGTGGCTACGGCATCAAAAAGCCAGCGCCAATGTCAGAAAAGCCATTAACCGACGCAGATATCAAACATGGCGAGCATTCTGCAATAAGATTGCCAATGGTGACTTCCACTCTGCCACGGCCACGATGAAACGCATACGTCGGGGACGAACTCTTCATCCCAGCTTCTCCGACCCTGCAGGTCCACAGGCTGCAGCAGATCGAATGGCCAGTCACCTTGAGGGAGTCTATAACGGACACCTCTTGGAAGACAATATACCTATGGTAAACGCTGCCTCTGGGACCATCTGGTCAGATACCCTTCCTCTTCGCAGTTTCTCGCATATTGATAACAGCCCGTTCAATCTTGGGTCTGTGACTGAAGCCCTCAAGCGTCTTCCAGTACGCAAAGCACCTGGACCTGATCATATTCGCGGTGAAATGCTAAAACCTATCCTTGACCACATCGCCCCTGTCCTAGCTGATCTTTTCAATGTATGCTGGTTGTGGTCCAAAACACCCACATTGTGGCGTATTGCTCAAGTTGTGCCTATCTATAAGAAAGGTTCAGTCACCGATCCCGCCAACTATTGACCCATCAGCCTGACGTCCGTTATCCGCAAAGTCATGGAATATTGCCTTCAACAACCACTGTCTGCGGCGTTTCCACAGCTGGATATGGCACAAGGCGGTTTCCGACCTGCTCGCAGTGCGCTAGATCAGGCCTTGGCTCTACAAGAACTATGTAATTCACAAAGCGAGACATGGAGCATCACCGGTACTAGCATTCCTTGATATAAAATCTGCATATGAAACGGTTGACTGCCGTATTATATGGCGAGCTCTTACAGTCTACTCTCCCCCTCCCCTTCTAGCTCTTTTGAAATTATTGTTTGACGACGTTTTTATAGAAGTTCTCTTGTCCAACGTTGCCTCTCGCCGGTTTTGCCCTGTCACAGGTGTTCTGCAAGGCTCAGTCCTTTCTCCCTTTTTATATTCTGTTTACATCAATGATTTACCTCAAACCCTTCGCACTTATCCTTCCGCCCCTCTGTCCTTACCAAATCCCCCTCACTCTGATTTTCTTTCTTCCCAAACACCCACCGTATATAGTCTGCCTAACCAACTAAATTGCCTCCTGTATGCCGACGACGTTGCTCTAATTGGTACCTGGGAGTCAATGCCAGTTCTCCTCCAAAAATGTGAGAACCATAGCCTCCAGCTCGGATATAGGTGGAACCCAAGCAAGTGTGTGGTCTTGTATGACTTCACTGCGGCCCCCAAACCCTGTCCCCCGCTGCAACTCTATAATACTGTCATACCCTGCGAACAACACTTCAAATACCTTGGTGTTCCTTTCAATGGCAAGGGAAATATCGACGCACAACAGCTTGTCACCAGTAACTCCTCCTCTGCTCTCTCCTCCATGCGCGTCCTTCATGGCATTGGTTTGAACCCTACAGGTCTACCTCGTTTGCTTGCCTGCCGCATTTACCAGCAATTTATCCGACCATGTCTCGAATATGGCCTGGCTATCAGCACCTTTAGCGCTAGAGACATTAAACATCTGGAAGCTGCACAGGACAACTGCCTGCGGATGATTTATGGTGGACATTGCACTTCTAGTACCAAGGTGATGCAACATATCGCCAAACTCCCTGCTATGACCGATCGCATCTCCATCCTCCAAGCAAAGTTTATTCTCCGTTCGCTACATCTTCCCAATGGTATCCTCATTTGTCTCCTCCTGCCCACCTTACTTGCCAACTCTCAGAGCCACTGGCAACAATTGACCCGTACTCATCTCTGGATTCAGCTCCCATCCCCCTACTCTGCCATCACCGCACGTACACTCAAACAAACCGCTCGCCAGCTTCTACAGACCACATATGAGGCCCGATGCTCCCAGCCAGCGTCTGTGGTATACGTCGCTGTCGTAGTGTGACTTCCTAGTACTTGTGTTCCATCCATTTACAGTGAACTTCTCTAGTTTGGAACACCGAGTGCACCTCTTCTCTAAATCAGAGATCTATCACCGAGGATGAAGACAACGTGACACTGCTCTACCGCAGTTATTACACTTATCTAAATCATACACCTATCGCCGAGAAGAACGTTCACTAATTACAAATCCCGCATAAGAGCAAATAATTATAAATAGGCAGACAAGTTGAATGAAATAAAGATATCCAACAGTCTCAAAGGATTCTATCCGTCCCCTTTTCTATCTACATATAACACAGCGTCAAAGTTACTCCGAGCTTGCCGTCCAGCGTTGGGGATGGATCCGATCCTCTGGCTACCTATGGCAAACCATGAACGCAGTCGCTGCATTAGATGGCGGCTCGGATGGTTGCCTGGTAAACCGCAGCAATGCCAATGCAAAACAGGCCATACCAGCAAATCCCATCTTACCACTTGCCTCCGCCTTCACAATCGACTCCACCTTTCACCTTCTGTCACTGCTGATCCGATCTCCTACATACTGAACCAGTTTCCAAAAGCTCGGCCCTCATCTGCACGGCGCCAAGCCTACTGGCGCTGCATCTGGCCCATCCTCTGCCAAACCCTTGTGAAAATCGACTACTACTGCCATGGAAGACCCTGCCCTCGGACTCCCACTTCTGAAGTGGCTGGAAGACTCTCCCCCTTGACCCGTCTTTATTATGATTATTAAAAAAGAAAAAAAAAAACAAAAAAAAAGCCTCAAGATTCTTCTTCTAAAAAGTCATCTCTTTGTTTTCATTTTCATTTTCATATTCTTCCTCTACCCTTCTCCTTCCATATAACTATATCTTTGCCTTTCCCATCTTCCATTGTGTTGTTTCTCTTTCCCTTTTCTCTGTTCCACTGTTCAGGGTTTTTTAATGGACTGTTCCTTTACAGACCGGACGAGAGCAATTAGGCTTAAACAAACGTGTGTTCACCGTCATCAATAAAAAATTCAAGATTTTCACCGTTACCTCTAAAATATAGTCATCCACAAAGAAAACTTGTAATATTGTACGGCCTCATTAACAACTAATAATATGCATTCAGGTAAGTATCAATCTTTTCTTTTTTTCGGTTGTGCAATATAGGTAAGTAACAGTGGTAGAAGTCGAATATGGTCAGGAGAAAAAGGGTCAATAACCTGGAAATGGGTCAGCCAAGAAAATTTTAGCTTGGCTATGCGACATTGATCTCTAAGCAAGTGTAACGACTTACTCGTGACACTGTGATGACTGCGCATACCAAAATCTGTAATGGCCTCTTCATGACCTCGTGATGTTTGCACACATATTGATTCACGCGCATCCATCTTCATAATTGAATCCATATAAATACCCAACACCCATTCATCAAATAGAAGTCAATTGGATTGTCTTGCTATATCTTGTCTTATCTGGTAACATCCAGTCATTCGACTATCTATCCGGAACTATCCCGTTCTTGTCTCTTCTGCTCGATCTTCGTCTCACCCTTTCAGTGATCTTTCAATGCGATCTCTGATTCTTGTCTTTTCTCGTCTTATCTAGCGAAAGCACCTAATACCTTGCCGTTTCCCCGGCTCGCATCTTGTCTTGTTTTGATTAATTTCTGGTCTTGGTCCTGTCTTGTCCTAGTCCTGAGACCTTACATAATTATAGCAAAACGATCTATTGCAAAACAGTTTACAGTAGTTTCGTTTGAAAATGTAAAAATCGAGATAGCAGGATGTAATTTTTAGATCATATGATGTAATTTTGCCAAACACATTGTACTTTGGAAACGGTCGATGTCATTTCTTTGAGCCTGATATAATCATTGACAACAAAATAGCCGCACAGAATTTGGTAAGGTCAATTAATGCATTGGTACTGTTCTCCCGCGGCTTATTTGACGTGGTCTATTCTGACCAATACGAGTTCAGAACACGTGCATTAAGAAGTAATATCAGTCAAACGAACAGCTCTTGAGAGACAAAGTAAAGATGCATTTATGGGATAAAGCAACATGAGTACAAAAAAACGAATGGGGGTCGGCCAGGTGATCCATTTAAATGTTCACAGAGAGTTTAGTCCAAGGGGCGTTAGCACTATGGTATCCATCCACATGACGTTTATCAACATTGGTCCCTAGGCAAATATGACTCGACAAAGAGATATTTGGCAATATATAGAAAGTTAGTACACAAAACTTGTCCAGAACCGTCAATATAAGTAGCTTACCGATTCAACGGTAGCACTTGGAAGAGCAAAAGACAGTATTGACCCTGGAGCCACGGCCCATGGTTTGGTTGTTGCAAAGAAGAAAACACATGGGGCGCTATTGTCTTCGGTAATTGGGAAACCGAGCGAGCTCCCAAAAGGATCAAGCTGACCAGAGACATATGCCATCACCATAAGGTGTCCCAAAGGCATACGTAGTCCTATTGTCATCCCGTCTTCATACCCGACATCGAGTCAGTTCTTTTGATTCCAAGTGCACCTCATCCCGACAGTATTGACCCTGGAGCCACGGCCCATGGTTTGGTTGTTGCAAAGAAGAAAACACATGGGGCGCTATTGTCTTCGGTAATTGGGAAACCGAGCGAGCTCCCAAAAGGATCAAGCTGACCAGAGACATATGCCATCACCATAAGGTGTCCCAAAGGCATACGTAGTCCTATTGTCATCCCGTCTTCATACCCGACATCGAGTCAGTTCGAGATGGGGCAAAAAGCAAAATATTTTTTACGCTGTCTCAGTTTTAATTCCCACAGGCATCATAGGCTTTTGAAATAAGAGGCCGACGTCAGCAAAATATGCTCGCGGCACTTTTTCGCCTGCCTTCACTTGCATTACACATGAACCTTAGCGAGTATTACGATACATACAACGGGAATGACAAGTACCGTCGCTTCTTTGCCGCAAATAGCCTTAAGGATTGGGGATTCTATCACTTCAAAAATCATTTTAAAAAAACAATGCGCAATCCTCCTTCGTCCAACACGCTAGAATCTTCCTACCGGAGGTGTCTCGACGCTATCCAGGAGGATTCCTCCACACCAGATAGCGTCAAGAAAGAACTAAAGAAGTTGTTAAAGGAGGTATGAACAAGATAAGAATGATCCACGTTACCGTTTCCTCATCTTTTTCGTATTAGAACGACAATGGCACTTCGTCACCAGCGGTCTCGTCGAACACATATCACTTACACCAAGGAGATAATTCGTTCGCATTCGTCAACTCTACTAATTACGGGGCTAATATGGCTGGGAAGGAAGGTCCCGGTGACACCATCATCACCACCATCACAGAACCACGCTCCGAAGGGTCTGTCCTTGGCAAACGAGGTAAGTTTTTCCGCTGTGCACGTATGTGTATACTTAGAGCTGATGATCTCATACAAAAAAGCAGCAAGTTCTGAAAACCAACCCGACCAGGATACGCATCCGTTACCCGCACAACGTGCCCGCACGGTGGAGATGATGTACAACGCGCTGGCTTCGAACGAGCCACAAAAGACTCCAGAGCCGATTACGCCCAAAGACTTTAGAAAAGCCGTGTACGAAGCCGGCGTCAAAGTGGTAAGCGCGCAGTTGGCTCATCGATAGTTGTGGATTAACATACCTTTTCTAGCTAAATAAGCAGCTGTCTCTCCAGGATGCCAGCGACCTGCGCAAGCTCCTGAACAATTTCTCCGCATCTGATTCGCTTGGAGAGCAGCTGGACGTCATGTCGGCCAACCTTGCCCTAAACATAAACTTGTCTGAAATTCACCAAGTCAACGCATTGAAACTTTCCTTGTCACGGATCGTCGATACCGTCAATAGCCAAACTGAAAAGATATTTCGAAAGCATATTACCAATAGCAGCTTCTGGGAGCGAATTGCAAAAGTACAAGAAATTAACCTCGGCCATGGCATGGCCCCAGCGGTCAGGGCACTTTATGGTGAAATGATTGCCTTGGGCACGGATATCCCACCGGACATGAAGCAGATGTACCAAAGCGCTGTAGAATGTCAGTCGTTATCAGCTAAAGAGGCGAAGCAATTGTACCTTGAGTCAGTAGCCAAAGCTGCGCCTATGTACAAGAAACTTGATACGAAGCTTTTGCGGATCGCGATTGCCGAGAAAAAGGTGGCTCTACTAAAATCTGACGACAACCAGTGCTTGCAACTACTGGACATCCTTGAAATTGTGGCCAAGGGTTGCCTGACCGACCCTGCCGTCTCCCCTAATGACAACGACAGTAGTGAACTCACTTGCTACAGGAAGTGTACGAAAATACTTGATGAGGTGCTAAACGGTAGCAGGCTGCAAATCTTCGATGGGGAGACGACGTGCAAAGCCTCCAAATCGATCGCGAAAATGCATAAAAGGGTTTTTGGTTCGAACATTCCGTTGAACAAAGGATTTGGGCGCCGGATCGATCTGATTCTTTCCGCTCAGAATGAGGAACTATCTACGAGCGAATGGAAGAGACTCAAAGTATCACCGCGAAAGTCGCTGATCCAGCAGGCCAAGAACATTAGGATGAATAAGGCCATCCTTTCCCATCTGCTGAGTCTTCCCATTGACGATAATCTCGTGGATAATGTATATACCGTTGGTATGGACTTCACCGGCCCGATGGGGTATATGTTTGCGGTGAAACGCATCGAAGATGTGTATGTCTCTCGCCGTCTTTCAACGCTTGTAATACCTACGTATCTCGACGAGCTACCTTCATTCATTGATACGCTGGACCGCTTGTATGCTTGGCGACAACACCATTGCAATCTCAAGGATATTGTTCTCCCGGCTATCCGAAGTCAAAAGCAAGCCGCACATTTCGCCAACATCTGCGGGTCCGATGATGCCGGTATTCTCGGATCACCAAACATTTACTTGACACCTACCAAAAAAGCTCATGACAGATTGATTGATAATGATATCATTGAGAATGACGATGGTGATGACGCTGAGGAAGACTATGATAGTGATTAATTGTTTTTCACCGGGAAAATCTTCCACGCTCATTTCTCCTTTATACCACCACACTGTACAATTTAGCAACTTTTAGTCCAATATTCTCATCCTGCAGCATCAATAAAAAAAGGCTACACTCATTGTTCTTGTAATTAGGGTGGCAACCGATAGTATATGTCAAATATGTTTTCACCAATAAAACTAGTTTCAGCTTCTACAGAAGACGCTACGGAAAATACATCTTCGGACAAACTGATATTCACCAAGTGCTAAATGGAAATTTGTTGCATGCTAAGACGAGAAATACTAAGCGCCAATCATTTAGGAAAAATCTAATATTGGATCCCGTGATTGCCTTGATTACTGAGGCTTTGATCCGGGGAATATCATGCTACTTTGGTTCCTCTTTTTGGTATTCCCTCCTGTTTGGCATGCTAGTGACGCCTTGGATTCAGCACCTTCTCGACATGGGGTTGTTGCATACATCGAGTACTCCAGTTACTCAGTCCAGACGAGTCGATCTTACCCATCTAATAGATCTGACATGTTTATATAACCCTTCTTAGCATCCTCGGCTTACCGACCGTATCAAATTCTGTGTGGCTATTTTCTTTCTGTGTCGCGGAAGAAGCTTTATGCCAACCTCCAGGCACATGCTCCACTTTACGTTCTGTTGCCATTAGTTACATCAAGGTCCAAAAACTGGACATCGACTGTTTCAAAACTACAACGTGTTTGACAAACCTACATCGCAGAATCTAAAAACTACATATCGCTATCTCAACGTCTACATTTTTCAAACGCAAACTATTATATCTTGCAGCAATGGCGAACGATCTATGAGAGCAATAGCTAACGATCTATGGCAACAGTGGGTAGACGATTTTTAGTGTGCCAAGAAGTTCCTTGCTGAGCTATGCGACATTGATTTCTAAGCAAGCGACATCCGTTTCTGGACATGCGACATAGATTTTCATTGGCTGCGACATTAGGTATTGAAAATAATTGAAGGTATCTGCCGATGATCATTACAAAAGCTGCAATGGTATTTTCTGGAACAAACGCCGTCTTTCATACATGGCGCCATCAACATTTTAACAAACCGCGTGGACCGTGCATCATGTTTTTGGTGATGGTATCGCACGCAACAGGGAATGCTTGCCGATCAGGAATTATGCAGCGACAATATTATCATAGTCTTGCGGTCCAGTCGGTTTGGCCTCAGCTGCAAAGATGAGAAGAATGTGGCCCTGTTTCTGAAATTCCACTGTATGAACAGGAGCAAACACTTTTTCCGGGATAGCGTCATTGCCAATTCTTCCATAAGAGCTTTTCACTTCATGTTAAAGACGTGAGCTAGCCGATCAGCTGCAGTCCCAAAAGCAAGTAGTTCATTCTCGTATCTTTTTCCAGTTCGGGTTGCATGTGAAACTGATGAAGAGATCATGTTTCCTGAAATGACATACAATACTCATTGCGTCCTTGTAGAGTTGACGCATGTGACGTAGCTGCCAATGACGATGGCAGGATAACACGGCGACTAATAGCACTCTGGTCATTATCTCTTAGTTTAACTGCATCCATTACTCCGCGGTACAGATCAGTGCATAGTCTGTTTTGATTCATCCGCAAGTAGTTCAACCGGTTTAGTTTCAATTTTCCATACATATCCACAACATATTATTGAAATAGTTCACAGAACAGATGCAAACCATGACCGTCTTCGGGACCATCAGTCGGTAACTCGACTAATTCTATTATGATCCTGTCGATATCCAAATTTTGTTCAATAAGTGCGAGCCTGGGACATCTTTTGGCTTTCGGTTAGACATTGGCAACTTGAACGAGGAAAATGAACTGTTGGAATAGATGCTGCATGAGTAAAATAGGGCAATGGATCAAAGGGTGATGAGTTCATTTGCCGGGTTATAACAAAATGGGCAGAAAGGGCTTGGTTAGTTAATGAACGCAATAACGGTGTGGATAACAAGAAACTACTTATATATATATTGAGAGCAGCTGCAGCTATTTATTGGCGGTTAAGACGGGTCGATTTGGGGATATTGGCTTCACGCCAGAGACTCTTTGGATACGATCATTAAATCCAAATAAACCAAGTATATCGACCAGTTGTTCTCCATCTTCCTCACACCAAGTATAAGAATGCCGTGCAGACCTTGCTGGACGAGAGTACTACCGTCAAGAACGAAAACGATTTAAAGTGGACATTGTTTGAGATTGTAGATATGGATGCCAAAAACGAGCTATTCACTGTTCTAATGCGCAACCATGGATCATTTTTTCCTATGGATTATCAATTTACGTGAAGAAGGTAAAATGCCATTTAGCAACAATCACTGACAAGGAGATATCGTACAAACTCTGCCAAAAAGACTGATTGTCTCGAAAGTTGAGACAATGCCAATATGGGATGGAAAACGTGCGCTGCAAGTTTCGGGCTCTGTCATCTATCCGTAGCCGCCTAGCTCAGACGGCGACATGCATCCCTCGGGTGTTGCAAATTGTTCGTTGATATTTCCGAGTCTTATATATCACCAGTATATGGGGATATACAGTGGTGTTCTATATCACGAATCAGACGGCATTTGGAGCCTTATTGCATCAACAAGCGGCAAAGACCTTACACACATGGAAATACGAAGAATTTTTTGACATTTTGTAAACTTACTATGATTCTTTCTCGCGTTTCTGTTTTCAAAGACCTTCTACATGTCTTTATCTGTATAGTTATCCTGTTCCGATGATACTGCCCGTTTTATGAAAAGCGGGACGTCCGATTTACTGGGAAGATCAAACTTTGATAGCAGCTCATGTACCAATTCGAACAAATGATGTAGCTTTATGTTGTGGATCAATCAGTAAAAAATTTTGTTTACGAACGTAAAGAACATGTGCTGCTATGTGATCTGACATCATGATAACCGAAATTCTCAATTTTTGATGAAGCCTCTATGGACACTTTATACGTTAGCATAGCTGCCCTGACGCGATACCAAGAATAAAAACAATATTTGCACCATGAGACAGGTAAGGAGAAAGAAGCACTAGACATAATAAAAGCATGGATCCCATCGGATGAAAATGAAATGAAAAGGTCAAGGATGATCCCGTAAAATCTATGGATATAGACAGAGGGTGGTTAGCGACTTTTTTTTTCCATGGCAAGTTGGGCATGCCAACGGGTTCATAAGCGCACTGTAACACCATAAGATTAGAGTGATGTGTGGGTGTTATAAGAAATATGAATAGGTTGTTGGAGATAATAGCAGTAAAGAAAAAGAATTTTAAGCTTTCAGATGCCGTAAGGTTTGCTGAGCTATTTTCACGAGGTTTTGGAAATCTGTGACTTTATCGCGCTTTTTGTTGCTTGGCGGTGTGTATTAAAAAGGGGAAGAACCCGTCCTCCCTTCGATTGAACAACCATATACGCATAGGAGCATCCCTGCAAGCGAGAAAAGAAAAGAAATAGTTCGTTTTATGGGTGTGCATCCGCTTGTGTTTTTTTTCCTTATCTTTCAGTCCTTTCGCTGGTTTAATAGAAGGTAGCAAGTTAGTCCCTGAAGTCATTAATTTTTGCTTCTTTGTTTTTGCATAACGTGGCAAATCTGGGGGGACCAAAACGGAACGAATTTTGTTATCCCGACTTTACCTCAAGTAGCAAAGCCATTTCAGCTCCTCTCTTTCTTTTTCTCTCTCTCTCTCTCTCTTGAACTTCTTTATATTCTTCTAGTCTCCGGCATCCAACATCGGAATCATGTACTTTTATGTAGTGAACTACATTAATGCGGAAATGACCGGCGACAAAGTTATGCCAACGACGGCCATACGAGTAGTAAAGTTGGAAAAAAGAAGATGCCAGAACCATGAAATCAAAAAGGAGCTTAAATTTTGCACAAGTATTTCAGACTTTTTCCGGTCACTTTGGCAACCGTTGTTTGAAGAAAACGTGAAGGGGGTGGAATGGAAAAAAGTGCGACCCAATAAGAAAAAAGAGTACATATAAACAGCCCAACTTGCCAAATCCAACGCCATCGTGCTACTTTTCCTCTCACCTAACTTTCCCATGCTATAAACCTATAGCGCTGTATTATCGAAAAAAAAAAGATCTATCTATCTGTGAAGCAACATACCACATGCGACTTAGTTCCTTTTCCACTTTCATCACTCCTTTAACAGTTCTTGCTCTATCCATTCGGTACGTTACGTTCAATACTATCCTCACCGCAACTGCTTCAACACACGCAATCCTCCTGTTCGTTTTTGTTATCCGCAGTTGTCCAATATTTGATCCTTTTTTTTGCCTCCTGATACATAATATGGACTGTGATTTTGTCTTTTCTTTTTTTGCGATAGGATCGTTCCCGTGGTATATCCCTTACGTGGCTTACCACTACCGAAATGGTTAAAAAGAAGAGACACGACGGCAGCACCAGCAGATCCTGCTCGTGGTCGTCCTCTTAACTCGAGCGGACCGAATTATATATCGCGTCTAGGGCTTTCTCCTCGTAAGTATCCACCTTGTCGAACCAACCTTTCTCCATGATACTGAATTTCTCATGCTGCTTTGCTATTCTCGCGGGTTTCTTCTTCGTAGGGCGCGTAAAATTTTTTTCACTTGGGTCGATATAATATCGGGAGACGTTCATTGCTTTCGCAAATCGACATCGCCTTAGCGCGGTGGTAGGTAAGTTGGTTATCTCTTCCTCTTTCCGTTGTCTATCAGTCTTTCTGCTCCCTTCCTTGGTTTCCATCTTTTTCGTACACATTCTTTCCTTCTGTTATCATTGCCTCTCCTCTCCATTCGTCTATCCTTTTCGGTATCGCTCACATACGTCCCTCCTTTGTTGTTCTCTTCTTTTATAGCGAGTTACCTGCCACCGCGCGTCGGGCCCCGCCTGGTTCAAACTTGGGGGCTCATCCTTACTCTTTGTGTTTCCCGATCGGAGTAGACGCATTCATTTCGCGACTTCCATGAGGGATCCTATAAAATTTCATTAAACAAACGGAATATCAATGTTTGTAATCTCTTCGATCATACAAAAATTTTCATTAAAAAAATTAAAAACAAGTACTTACTCGCTCGACGAGAACATGTCTGTTATCTGTCTTTTATCATTGAACTAGTTTCTGTTGTTTTAGTTAGTGTAAATGAAAATTTTACGTAAACAAAGATAAAAAAAAAAGTAGATTTTTTTCCCGAGAAAGACAGAAAAACGCGGACGAGAATTTTGTCCACAAAATAGAGTTGTGTTACATAAAGTGAACAATCGTGACAGACATTCAAAAAACGAGTTAAATAAGAGAAGAAAGAAAAAAGGTAAAAGAAAGCGATAACCGTGAATGAAGGGGAAAGAAAAAGAAAAGCGTGAGTTCTGTTGTTCAACCTGGAAAAAGTAAAAAAAAGGCCCCTTTATATATTGTGCGTACGCTACGCTTCACAATCGGTAAGCAAATTATATATCCCGCGAAACATGCCCAATAGACTCGAAGACCTTTATTTAAGATTTTCAAACCATCCTCTTGCGCCTCATTTTTTCTCGTCTCTCAATAACATAGATTAAGCCTTTGCCGTCATAGGAATATCTTCAGGCGATGCATCTGCTCGCACATTCTGGTATACATTGCCAATAATCTTTAATCCCGTCGCACGCATCTTGCGAGTGTCCTTTGTTACCGATGCGTCGCTAAGGACGTTGTCACACACGTCGCGTAATACGCTCTCCACTTCGAATTTCGACCCTCGCCAGATAGCTTGCAGGCCCTGATAAATACAGATAAGTTTGTCAAAATACATTGATTTATTTCTTTGTTTCTGCTTTACCTTTTGTGCGGCTTCTTCTTCTAGCTTATTTCTTTGTTCTTCTGTTAATCCTTCTTTTTGCAGTTCCTGAAAGCTCGATTGCAGATCCAGTGCAGTTCTCAATGTGCCAACTGTCTCGCTAAAAATGTAACCTTTCTCTTTCATCGTATGGAACATGCCTCCCAGGCCAAAAGCCACACTCTTTCCCAGATACTGATTTGCTTTGGCGGTATACGTGTATCCAATAGCATGTAACAACTCCACACCATAATTCTCTTTCTTTAACTCCTCTGCCTCGATCTGGATAATGTTTGTAAATGCAGCAACAGATTCTGCTGAAGTATCCGGCAATTCCGTGTAAAGGCTAAGTTTGTTAATTAATTTCTCGGCTAAGACTTCGACTCGTTTTGCTCGTGTTTCTTCTCGCTCTTGCTCCTGTTTCTTCTTCTCTTCTTCTCGTGCTGCTTTCTGTTCTGGTGTCAGAGCTACTGTATCTTCGTCTTCCTCTGTTTCTGCTTTCTCTAACGCTTCTTTCATATCGCGGCCTATTGAAATTTCACCGATAATATCCACAAACCGATCGCCACCAAAGGACTGTCTGAAGAACGCTTCCGGATCGACTAAATAGTTTTTGCTTTGGTTTAGCAAAAAAGAAAAAAACCACAAGCATCCAATAACGCTTGAACTCTTACCAAATCCACCATCAGGTTTGATACCGTTTTCTTCACCGAATTCATTGTATCGTTTTCTAAGCTTTGGATCGGATAAGACCTGGTAGGCTTCGGAGATTTTTTTGAACTATTTTTTCGTGCATATATAAAGAGTTATTCAATAACAGGACGCTTATCTTCATTTGTTTCTTTCCTTCTTCTTCCTCTTCTTTCTTACCTTGTCTTCCGCCGTAGGATCGTTTGGATTCTTATCTGGATGGTATTTGATCGCCAACTTGCGATAGGCCTTTTTAATCTCATCTCCAGTGGCCGTCACTGATACACCAAGCAGGTCATAGTATTCCCTGGATACAGGGTTTTGATCTAACGGCAGCAACAAATGACGAATCCAAAGTTTATCAATAACCATTTCCCCGTCTATTGCCCAATGTACCTGTTCCTTTCTTTCTAGTTGCTCTCGATTTGCCAGTGCCGTTTTTAATGTTGGTTCCAGCTGAATCCAGCTCGTAGGTAGCTACCTTGGAGCATGCCCAGCATTTCACTTGGACGCTTTTGCCATTTGAACCTGCTTCTGGTAGAAACTCTATAGGCGTAATGCATTCTTTGCAGCTAGTCTTTATATATGGCTCTGGTCTACGTGATCCATAAATCGTCATTTTTCCTCTATGGTATGCTTTGGGTTAATGAACGTTCGTTAAAGCAGGGTTCGCCGAGAAAATATCAAGTCACGAGCTGTGTTGCTTGCCTCTGCGAAAACGGAAAAAGGGCGGTGAGAGTGCCTGGAGTCCATCCGTGCATGAGCTTCAAAACGTGACTGCTAGAAGAATGAAGATTTTGTGTTGAGCTGTGCTCGGTGTTTTTCGGCAAACGATTTTCTCAAAGCCATGTCAAAGAAAAAGCAGGAAACGACTAAGATACCAAAAGCATCGAAAGAATTGGATGAATTCTGCGGATATAAGATTCTTCCTGTTTTAACGAAGGGTCGTTGTCGACATTATATGTACATGAAGAAACATGTCTTGCGGTCTTCTTCCGAGGTGGCAGCTACTGATCGAACGCTGTTCCTTGTCAACCTTCCTGTCGATACAACCGATCATCACCTAAAACAGTTATTTGGTCCCTATGGACGTATTCAACGCATTATTTATCATAATACACCCTCTTCCTATGGATTGACCAACAATAATAATAACAGCGATGACGAGGACGAAGTGCCAGTACTGGACCTTCCAGCAAAGAGCACGTCAAAAAACAACCGAAAGCGAAAGGCGGGTAAAGACCAACAACCCGAGTCTACCGAGGAAGGGTTACGAACATTACTTCACAGTGGAGCATCAGCACACGTCGTATTCAACACACCGAAAGACTTGACCAATGTATTGAACATGCCTCGCGCAGAGCGAAAATGGAGTGGAGATAATGAGATTAAGGCACTACGACCACTCGGATTTAAGCGTACGTGATTTTATAAAACAAAGGAGGAAGCGAAAACGGTTCGTATTAATTCTGTTCTTTTCTTATTCAGGTTATTTACTTTCTTACGATCTTTCTCGGCCGGATCCTCAAGAGCTTCAACAACAAGTCGATTCATTCATGGTGAAATTCAAAGCAAGCGAATACGAAAAGGAGCGTGAGGTGTTAGAGAGAATGAACAAAATGGATGAGGATGGTTTTGTTGTTGTGACGCGCCATAAAAAGGCAAAGACAACCGATGGCTCCATTAACGTGGCTGCAGTCAGTGCGGAATCTGTCGATCTGAAGAAGGCGAAACAAAGAGAACTGTTTGACTTTTACCGATTCCATCTTCGAGAGAAAAAACAAAACGGTAAGTCTTTCAATTTTCAGTTTTTGAAAGAAGACAGAAAAAGTTGCTGACTTTGCGGAACATTAGAACTCTCTGAACTGCGAAGAAAATTCGAAGAAGATAAAGAAAAGATTACGAAGCTTAAGCAATCGAGAAAGTTCAAACCGTTTTAAGATAGAATACATCCTTTTCACCAACCCCAAAAAGAAAGATGCATTGGTCGCCATTGTATTGAAATGGCAGGTTATATAGGCATGAATTAAAACTGTTTTTCCCTCAAATTGTATTAGGCAAAAGTATTTTATCTAGATCTAGTAGTATAGTTTCGAGGCCACCTTGTTTTTCTCCAATCTGGCTGGTAAGGAGATGGATTGGATATCAGGAGAAAAGGTTTGTGAAATGGCCGGACATAAAACATTGGTGTAATAGCTGGACAAAGGTGGCTGCCAAGTAGATGGGTGAGGATAATGATGAGGATGAGTGATAAACTGGGAACAACGCGCTGTTGTTGAAGAGGAAGAGGTTATTGTTGTCTGTGGCAAATCCAAGCCTTCGGACCAAAAGTCTTTGTATTGTTGCCAATGGATCCAGAATGGATTCGGCGGAGAAATACAAGGCACAAGAGACAATATCACGTAAATCAATCCTAGTGTGAAACTGAAGATGGTCACAATGATATTGAATGCCTTGTCTGTCATGATAAGGCAACCAAGGCTAATCATCGATGAGAATGTGTAAACAGAATTTTCATCGATGCAGAAACCTACAGCAGCAATAACAATCCTTTACCACGGTGAATTCCCAGGAAACCAAAATAAACTTGAGTGAATTCGGGTCCAATGATTTCATGAATCACAAGAAGAAGACTGAAAGCCCTACACACGATGCAATCCCGCGCCATGAGCTATCGAAATGGGAAATATCGTCGATTTGGTTTTTGTCCTACGTGCAGTAAATAGCTTGGATAATTTCAGCTAATGTTCCATCCACGGCTTTCGTGATGGTTGCACCAAGCACCAACAGATACACAAGGATGTTCACGAGGTTCATAGCGAGGTAGCTGACATTTTCAATCTTTGCTCGCGACACTTGTCGCATGGCAGTTGTGATGTGAAGATGAAGGATTGAATGATCGAGTCGGAACTTTTTTTTTCCTTTTCTGCATTGAAATCATAGATAGCAGGACGTTAATTTTTTCTTCTTTTTTGGATATGCAAAATGATGACGCGAAATTTTAATATAATACATGCGTGAGACTTTTTAAGTAGATAGCTCACCAAACAAGCTAATTACATAGTGCTTAGACCAACCTAGTTATCTTCTTCTCGTCTTCCGCTAAGCCCCTTTCTCCATTCATCACTTGCGGAGCATACGCTTCTGCAAGTCAACGATACCTCGGCATCCATATTCTCGACTAACTAGAGGAATGCGTTTTCAATACCTTCAAAAAGCAAACCTTCTCCCTTCTAGTTTACCTGCTGACGAGCCATGGTACGCGAGCGCCTCTTGTTCTCCAAGAAACAGGCAACAGCAGCAGCATTGATTAGCGAACGACGCATGCCCGGTGCTGCCGAGGTAATGTCAGGTTTATGTGAAGTATCCTGTGTACTGATAACATTTCCCTGTCTAGGGGACGAGGGCGGTGATGGGAGCGAAACGGTTGATCTTCGGTGCTGCTTTTCTGAAATGGCTAAAAGAACATCCTTGCTTTCTTCCCATTGATCCAGCATATGGGAGAAATCTTGATCGATATTTCCAAATCTATCCCCTATTCTATTCAAGGAGTAGCCTGTCACATTCAGATTTCCTTTTGTAAGTACATTTGGAAAGATACTATCATTACAAATCGAGTTCGAGTCCTTACCACGGTCTCGATGGAGAGCTCTCATGTCATATCGACAAAGGAACAACTTAGCTTGCACGTTTTGGATGTATTTTTCAAGGGTATTGAGACGATGCACAAGATCATGAAACTGCGGATTGACATCATGATTATCTTCGCCGGCGATGAAATCCTTGCTACTGCTGTCATCAACTATAGGATGTTCATTATTACAATGATCGCTCTGATTAGGCATCAGCTACTTGCAGTTTTCCGAATTAAGAATGTCGCTTATTTGCTGAGTACAGTCACGGTGATGGAGAATTAGATCAGACATGATGCTAATGACGTCTTCCCAGTTCCGCTCATAATCCATCCTTTCCGAGTCATGTCCGGTTGTCATTATGTCAAGGGCCAACATGCGCATTAGACATTCTCGTCGTTTCAAACGAACAGCACTTGTCAGTTGATCAAGCTGCGTGATGGTGTATTCAGTTGATTTTACGATTTTCTCTACGTCCAATTGCTGGGTAGTAAACGTCTCAACGTTGTACATGTCGCACAGCCGTGAGAAATTATGATGGTGAACGTGTGGTTGTATTCTTTGGATAGCAGTGACAAATTGCTGAAATTGAAGACGGGATACGCTGCGCATCGTTCGTTGCGTTTCCAGCACCTTACGTGACAATACATGTCTCTTGCTAGAATGAGAAGCATACGACGATGATTCAGGGGGAGCCAATGTGGAACCCTGAGAAACGAGTTCAAGTTCACGGAGTTTGTCAATGACCCGGGCGATAGCTGCATCATTTGTCTGGCATAACGAGACAATTTTACGAAGGGTTTCGAGTGCTGTCGCGTGAATATGTCTGATCTTGGTATGCCGCTGATAAATCGTAATTAATTAATCTCCTATATATCCCCCCTTTTCATGTATCTTACATGGTTTCGATATAATAGGAAGAAAGCAGTAAAATGGATCAGTCCGACTGCAGATATGCTCACAATGCTTGGAGGAGACGTTGGTTGCTGTTCAAAATAATAATTGATAAGCTTAAATGCTAACCATAAAACGCAGCTTATGGCTGATATAGCGGTAGATGCAATCCCAATAAGAAAAGCAGTCCGGCTGGTCGCATTCAGAGACTTATTTGCATTGTTTCTGGTAGTAGGTAGATCAGAGGATTTTGTTCCTGGCATGTCATTAAGCAAAGTGGAAGTGACGATAATGTATTTAAATTCTTCTTCAAAAGCTGTTTCTTGAGCATCAGGAAGTGATGTGCTGAATAGGGTCTACAGAAAAATATGAAGGTTTCACAATTAACCATTGACTGAAAACTTAAACCGTTGTAACTCCGTCGCATGCGCACGTTACAAAAGGATGCAAAAATAGCTTGAATCGCACAGGCATAGTTACACGTGCAAACACAAAAAGAAAAAGAGAAAAAGAGAACAAAAAATAAAGAAAGAAAAGATGTCGAGATATAAGAAGTGTATTTCTTTTTTACCTTGGACGAGAGTATCCATCGAAGAATAAGTGGAGCGAACATAGGGAATCGTGGCCATTGTGATTCTGCTTGATACTGTTTGAGGAATGACACAATGGCGCTGGCTACTTTCTCTGTCGAATAGACATGTCGGTCGGCAGGGATGGAGAGAATGATGAGCGCGATGAAGGACAGTAGCATCAAGGCATGTGGAAAAATGAAACTAAGTAAAGCTGTCGCCAACGTCATTACGAGTTATATCAACTGGAAGAACATGAGGAGACAAAAGAAAAAAAAGAATGAGCCAAAATAACTGCATGCCCCGAATGCCCTTTGGATTTTTAGCCTTGCGCCATGATTGAAGCGCCGATTCAGATACGAATACGATGATTGGTTGGACCCTTAGTGGAATGTTCAAATGGCAGTTTAAAAACCAAACTGCTCAAGGAGTCTTGGTATATCAATTGCATATGTACAATACAAAGAATGAAAAATTTAGAGGTAAATACCATATTCAAATGGTCTTGTTGAAGGACATAGATTGTTGCTACCAATTAGCATCTCAGGAACATAGTTGCATCTGCATGACCGAGACGCTGATTGGTTATTCCACTGTCAAGCACATTGCATTATTGTTTGCGTCCCAACATGCATTAGAGCAATTCTTTGTTTGTTCCCAACAGCTTACGCCGTGCTTCAGTTTTAAAAAATATGTTACTAATCATTATTCTTGTTTACATGGGCTGAGGTATGGCTTTTTAGACAATTTATGGCATGTCCTTTCCAAATTATCGATAAAACGTACGGATACAACTGCCAATATTTAGCAAAGAAGAACAATCTTCACTAGTCTCCTAAACCAAACAATGTAAATTTAGAACTGTCAAAATCCCCCTTTTTATCTAGCGCTAAGCTGGGCAATTAATGAATCCAACTCGTTTGCCACGACATGGTTCGTGCACTTGGCTCGGACTTGTCTATAAAGTTAGGATTAACACCTTAAACAGCCCCCGGTTTTCCGTATATCCTTACTTTAGTCCTTCCATATCTCTATTCAGAAATGCTTGCTCTCCTGCTTCTTTGAACGCCCCGATCTTAACAAATAGCATAGGTCTTACAGGCGGATCGCACTTCAATATGTATTTGGACGCTTCCTGATACTGTTTAGCCTTAATACATTCTTCCACAAACGGCTAGACCAAAATTATTAAATTACACACTAGGCATATCATTTGTAGCATCTACCTCGTATCCAATAGGAGACTTTTTACTCTTCGCCAGCTTTTCAAGGTGTTCCCAATCTCTGACTTCTACCAGTGCACGGACCTTGATCCACCAAAATCTTAAGATAAATTAAGTACACAGACAACTAAGGTATGAGATATTACCTCTTGTCAGGCACTTTAAAATCAGTTTTGATCTTGCTTGCCTTTTGATGTTGTCCTGCAGCAGTGCATTTATAGATAGTCTCACTGACCGAAAGCCCTGTGAAGGGGAGATGGGTATCTTTCTCGAGCTGAGTCTGAAGTTGTAGTAACTTGACCGCTTCGTCCACAGCCTGACATTGGCAACAATCTTCAATCAGTGGCTGCTATAACATCTTCTGTTTACCTTTGCTTCAAATGTGTGTGTGCGGTCATCTTGGTATGTCTTGCCTGCTATTTTTAGTTTGCTTATACGCTCCGTGATGTCCTAGCAGCAAGGGGTTTTAGTATCCTAACTAAGATTCATAAGCAATTACTTCTTGATCGAATGCCTCCGAAAGCATAATATTTGCGCTGTCTATCCTTCGGTCGTCTTGGTAATAAAAGTCTTTCAACAGTTCCTTGTCTTGTTCCTTGCAATAAACTTCTAATAGATTACATGCAAGCGGCTTATTGTTTATAGTTCGGAAAAATTCGCCCAGAGGAAGCTTTCGCTTTAAATGAAAAATAACCAGATACACTTAATAGATATATTAGAATAACAAAGAGACACACAGGCTTTGACATACCCATATCCGTGTCACCACTTTCTATGGCCTTTATTAAGGCCATCTCATCCTCCTGCATAGACAGGAGCAACTGCACTTGATCAGCCGCACGAGATTCATAATCCAGTAGCTGTTATGATTGAAATTAGTATAGTTTAACCTACAACCTATAGGTACTTACTTTGGTTGCCAGTCTTGTCTGTCCTGAATTATATGCCGTCTTTGCAATTTCGGCATACGAAAGTCCAGGCTTCTTAGCAAGCTTATCTACAATTGTGCGACACAGAACGTCTTCTTCCTCAGTAGATGCCTTGATCTACACAAAACCTATTACATAACGCACTAGACTCAATTGCTTCATACCTTTGCACAAGCCCAATGAATCAAAATTTTATCGGTTCTGATCTTCAGATATTCGGCAATACGCAAGGCGAGAAGATGATGGCGTCGCTGCATTAGACGATCTATCAGTGCTTCTGGCGTTAATCGTTGGAATCTGTCCAAGACAATGTAAGAAAAGCGGCGCAACACAAAGCATGATAACCCTTACTGTGCATAAGTGATTGGGATTCCAATATCATAATATCTGACAGCGTTTAAAACTCGAAGAGTTTGTGCCATATTCACAAAACGATCGGCATTGTAATGATCGAGAAAACATTTCCCAAATGACGCTGCCTTCAGCGCATGGTTAGACAAAACTTCACAGCATACTGTGGTTGCTTACTTTCAGTAGCGAGCGTTGATAGTGATGCTGAAACTCAAAACTAGCTGCTTCGATACAACAGTCCACAGCATCCACTAATTCTGCTCTTATGCTTCGAATATTTTCATCTGCTTTTGGACTTTTTCTCTACAGACAGATTTCGATTAAGCATAGACTACAGGCTGAGGTTCATTACCTCATAATGGTCTAGTGCATCATATAACATGGCAGCTGGGGAAGTTGAACCGATTTTAAATATTTCCTCAGTAGCAGCTGCAGAATAGTTAGATAAAAAGCAGTGCTATCACACGTAGTTTGTCTTACCAGGCACTTTCTGCAAAAGCTCGCATTTATCATTGCTTATGATTCTCACACCATCCAGCTCAGACGCGAGAAAAATCGGTTCATCGTAAGAAAATTTGATCCAATCACCAAACGGGCCGACCATCAAGACAATTTTATCCCAATATAGGACAACAGAATCTGTTCCACACCTGGGATGCAAAAATAAGTATTATAGCATTTTTATTGAGCGTACAAAATACACTTACCAGACCAGTTGCTGTGGCGGAATTCGAGATTTAGTGGCATATTCTGATAGGTTTTTATGGAAATCAGTGGAGACAACCCATAATTTCCCATCTGCAGTAAATAATGCCAGAAATTTTCCATTTGGAGAAACCACCATTTTTGTAAAAGGTCCTTGCTGTAATAGCTAGCATAGGACAGTCCAAATTTCACTTAGTTATCACGAGCTTTCTCCTCTCGATTCATACCTGATCCTGCGCTTCTTTACTATCCACAACAAGAATTGTCGATCCAGTAGCAATTAATACTTCAACATGACGACTGAGCGTAAATTGAGGAGGAACAACGGTCCAGCTGTGGGGTGGCTCGATCAATCCTTGCATAACTGATCAGGCTGCTAAGCGCGAAGATATCTAATATTACCTGTATCTGCCATCTGTTTGGGTCGCGGCTCGTCAAAGTTAGTAACCGAAACAAGCTGGTAATTTCCCAACATGGCGACCAGACCACCTCCCCAGATCTGACAATCGATAACACCGTACTCTTTCGCGTCCTTACAACTCCGATTGAATACAATGTGTTGTTTATCCTCTCGCCTTTTTACCTTTCCTAATGAAAACTGCGTACTGGTGTCATGAGGCGGGTATATCTTTACTATTCCATCTTCGGTCACAACAACTAGCTGTTCTCGATCCGTCCATCCCAAATTGACGATTCGGCCTTTGTCCCACTGCAATTTCAGGCAAGCATCAGTCGGAGGATGAAAAAAAGAGACAAGAGCCTACCTGAATTTGTTCGATAAGTTTTCCTGCAGATGTATACATGTAGATCGTCGGCTTAATAGGCTGTTGTTTTTGAAGTAGAAGTACTTTTCTATCGTCGCGAATCATTGCTTATAAACATAGGCTAGTGATTAGTCCACGTATCATACAAGGCAACACGTGATGCAGTTCTGCCAAGCAAAAGGGATCCCTTACCGAGCGGACCGCCATATTGGGCACTCGCAATCATGTACTTTGAAAGGTCTGTTTGATTCCATGGAAGTGAATATATCTCTTGCTTTCTGTTAGAGAAAGTGGAAAAGATATCCGAAGTTGGTAAAGTCACGAAGAAGAAAACGAGACGGTCATGTAATAAACTTCACCTGTAAAAGCGATCCTAAAAGACGTGAGCGCAGTATGTTATAAGCAATGCAAAGCATACTCGGTCTATTTCCTCTGCTTTCTTACATGAAGTTGAATCCAGTCAGAAATCGGATTGGGCGCCATGCTTATACACCTGCGACGTTACTTTTCTCCCTCTCTGTTCTGAGCTAAAGAGGGTTGGATTTAGAACTCCGTTTGTCACTGGTGACGTGTTTTATGATTTAGGCCTTTGCTATACGAGCGAAACGTTTTGTGCAAAGATTGAATCTTAAGAATAACAATGTGTCAAAACCATCAAAATTGGGATAATACATGATGCTATGCTTAAATCCGATAGGTCCACTTAGAAGAAACAAGCAGTATGTGCGGGCTATTAACCAGAGTGGATAATTTGCAGTCACCTGAGAATTCAAAGACCTCTTTGTATTTTGTAACCGATGTGCGTAAAATCGGCTTTTCCTTCGCGAGATCTTTGACCGATCGCCTCTCGATCCAACCATAGTGATACTTGGGAAAAAAAGCTTATCATGACAACATCACTGGACAGAACATGCCCAGAGGAAGCCGTAAAACTCGTGCATAAAGCGTCTCAGACTCTTGACAACAGAGGAGCTCTAGATCGCCTTTTCCCTAGTATTGGGGAAGTCTTCAATTGTAAGTCATTCACGCGCCCAAATATCAGTAGTTTTTATCTGAACACATTTCCCCCAACAGCTTCAAGCTCCGGAGAATATGAACAAGGCGCTGCTAGTGCTGTACAGCCAATGGTTTCAAAAGATGTTTTTACGATGCCGCCATTAGCTCTCGAGCAAATCCAGAAATGTGAGCATAAACAGATTTAATATCGAGTCATAACTAAACTATACTTAGTGAGCGTTTCTTCTCCTGCTGGAGTGTTTCTGGATATCAATCGTGCTTATTTTGTTATTGACAACCGTCTGTATCTCTGGGATTACATGGGAAGGTAACAACAAGCGTGATTCATTAGCACAGACAGGAACGAAAGAAACTCACCTACGATATTTTTTTCTTCTAATAGAAGAAATATAAACACGTACGAAAGCGATAGCGAAATTGTTGGAGCCGCCGTGTTAAAGCCCAAACCTGATATCTTTAACGAGCATATCACTCACGTACTAATTGTCGCCACAGTCCGAGAGATTTCCGTTATTGCGTTGTCGTTCAAAGTGAATCCAGGAGGCGGGGATTGCCTCACTTTCTATAAAACGGAGATAATGACAACTTCGGGTGGCGTTCGCATGAAGTCGATTATCGGTAACAAAGACGGACGCGTGTTCATGCTTGGCGACGATGGAAATATCTGGGAATTAGAGTACAAGGTAGATGTACTATTCACCGTAAGCCATTTAATCTGACAAAAGACATCATAGCGAGAAGAAGGATGGTTTACCAACAGATGTTACAAAACTATACTGCCTAATTATACCAACTTCTCGTTTTTGCTGAAGTCACTGCATGGTACTGATGCTTGTTGCCATACCATTTTTTAACGTAATTTATCTTGGTAGATCCTTGCATTTCTATTGCCCTGAGCGACGATGGTCACGTACTCTATAAGCTTTTTGCAAGCTCTTCTATTCACGTGAGTTTTCGTATAAACGATGGCTTTTTAATCATGCTACGCATTAGGTTACATATTTGGGAGACAACGGAAAGTCATTTACCAATGTTGCAAGATACAATAATATTGGCAACGATGCACGCCTAATGTGTCCAAATTCACCGCTTCTTAGCAGTGAAAACTTTAAGATTGCTTCGATCCATCCGACGTTACCTGCAGAATCCAACAGTTATCAGCTTGTAGCCATCACCTCAACCGGAATCCGACTTTATCTTACTCATTTTACGCCGGGTTCAGCGCGATCGCCAAACGCAACGCCTAATACGTTAGAGTTAATCCATGTACGTAGCACTCCTCCAGCACCTCAAACGACTTCACAACCGCTCGGCCAAGGTGCTTTAATCAGTAGTATGAATGCACAACTTGCCGTCCCAAAAATCTCGAAAACCATATACCACAACGATGTATTGCTGCTTGTCTACGGGGAAGGCGATAACGAGACTATTGTTACGGCGAGTCCAGATATCGGTCGCATGGCTCATTTGGTAGGTTGCTAAATTGGACAGCATATCATAACTTAATGATCGCTTAGGGTCAAAGATCAGGACTCACCGAATTCAGCAATCAATTGAAGGTTCAAGGCAGGATTATTGCAATAGAAGAAATTTCGGGAATACCTTTCAAGCTGAACGAACTTACTTCCCAACTCTCCATACCTGCGAGACATTTCCTGGTTTTTACGACGTTCGGAATGACGATCCTCGCTAAACAACGACCAATTGATATGCTCCAGAGTCTCTTAGGTGTTAGCGGTGCTGACACACGGGCGCGCATTGGAGAGTACCAAGAGTTTTTCAAACATTTTGGACATGTGAATTCGTTAGCAGCATGTTTCGGTATCATCTGTAATAGCAGCGCTTTGATGCCGAGCGGTGTAGATCGTAAGCACGCCTGATCATTCATTTCCTTTTTCGCTCACTAGTCTACGCCTTTTGTTCATGTTTAGTTACTGCGGTTGCACCTGTTACATTGACGGTTGCCAACGGGGCCACTAGCCTGCTGGAGAACCTGGGCAACATCCTATCTCCATTGAATGAAGCTTCAGGACCTAACTATACCAGCAGACATGATGGACTCGCATTATATATGTCTCGACTAATTGAACCTATTTGGACTCGAAAAATTATCCAGGAAAGGTATGATAACATACATATTATACGACAACTCACTTAATCTTGAAAAAGTCCGAAAAAGGGACAAGCGGTTGAATATGTTCCGGCTATATCACGTGCTAATTTAACAACGACACAGCAAGTTTTACGGAAATTACAAGCTTTCATGGACGTGTAAGTAGAGCATAGCAATACATTTTCTACTAACCGTTATCTCGTCAAAGGAACCCTGTTATTTGTCCTCCCATAGACCCTCAGACACCGGAGGAAACATCCTTGCGTGAGCTGTACGGATTAGTGGTTATTTTGATAGAGGCTATTGCATTTATTTCATATATGTACGATTGTGGCATTTCGCGGATCGTTCAAAGGTAAACAGTATGTATTCAGAAATAGGTCTAGCTGACCGCATGTTTCTCTTTGTCAGTTTAAAACCAGAAACGCTCAGCAAAATCAAGTCGTTAACGTTGAAAGATTTACTGACAACTGCAGAGGGACGAGCTTTGACAAGCGATCTATCTTCAGCATTGATCGATGAGCATGTAACCAAATACAGTAATATTGATATCGTCATTGATATTCTTGAGCGGCAATGTGGATCCTTCTGTAACGCCGGTGATGTGGTTATGTACAGAGCAGCAAAGGAAATTTACTTGGCGCGATCAGCAGCGGCCTCTCAAGCACGAACCTCATTGAACGAGTCATTGAAGATGCTAAAGCGAATTGCGTCTCATATTCCATTCGAAAAATTGCAAGAAATTGGAAACGAATATGCTTCTCAAGGTTACCGTGGACATGGCATCGAGTTGGCCTTAGCATGCGCCAAGGCTCGTGATCCCAGAAATGTCACGACTGGCTATGTTCAGGAAGGCTGTCCACCAAATGATCCTCGTCTACAACAATTCGCAGCGAAAAAGCCTTTTTACGATTTTGTCTTTGACCAGTTGAAAGAACTTGCATCGCCAGCATCCCCAAATACAAAGTGTAAGTAATCCAGGACAAATAGCATTAGAAGTTTTCTGATTTCTTTTATGTTGTTGAAGACACGGCTGTTCGTGAGACATACAAAGAAGAAGTCTATAGATTGGCATTTGGCTACGATGATATTGCGTTCCATTACTACATGTACGAGAAATTCATAGAAAACAAAATTGGTAGCGAACTGCTTAAGGTAAGAAGCTCATGCACATGCATCGGATGTAATGGTCTATTTTTTTTTTTGCTGGTTAGGTGGATCTGCCGTATATCGAAGGATTCTTGAGTCGAGAGCCGTACGACTTTGAACGGTACATGCTACTCGCAGATTATTACAGACGCAATGAAAGATATGAAGAGGCGGCCTACTGTTTAGAATCATTAGCAAGGGCAAAGTGAGTTTCTGAAAAGAGCTGACGAATGATATTTCTCTTTCTTAACCGAAGATGTTGTAGTATTGATATGGACAAAGAAAAACGAGTCGAGCTTTTGACACGTGCAGCTGTGTGTGCTAAGAGCGTCACTTCCCCAACCCGACAATATGCGATGCTTGATCTTTTAAAGAGAATCGACGTTTTACTACAGAAATGATCTTGGATAAAAAGAAATTCACAAATGTATAGGAAAATACAACCTGTCTTTATTTTTTTGTTGATCTGCTATATGCATTCAATTTTGCTGCTAGTTTCAAAGGTCTCTTTTCTTTTTAGGGATGTCATGGTGGGGATGATATGCTTGAGGAAACGTTTCCCGCGGTGCATATAGTTAGATAATGCTTTATTTTTCTTTTCAACTTAGTAATCGTTTGCTACTGCAAATGTTTAGTCCGCTTATGCATTCATGCATAACCTGATTGATTGAACGATAAGCACGAGATAGTATAACCTGCCATAAATAAAAACTGTGTATAACGTCTTCATATCTTTGCTGCAGATCATTTAGTTTTTTGCCGGGCATCTGTGGGAAAATAGTTAAAACTTTTTTCTAAGCTCTTGGCAAATGAATACCGATTACTTCATCTGTTTGATTAATAAATTAGTATAAGCAACAGTATCCATTCCAACATGGGTTCATTCGGGGTTTACCATGGGAACGGCTGATAAAGGAACCCCTACGTCCTTTGCCACTTTCTCAAACTAGCAAAACCCTTTTTTTCTTTGTTCAAGTTTTTAGATAATGCAAGGAAAAAAGAAAGGGAAAAGAAAAAACCTGCTTTTTGAATAAAGCAAAGGGAAATCAGGTTTATTCTCGGCTTTTTCTCCGCATACATCTTTTCTTTTTCTTTTTTCTTTTTCTTTTTTTTTTTTTTTTT
>MZZL01000395.1:142176-181478 GCA_002749535.1 Apophysomyces variabilis | reverse complement strand
TTTTTTTTTTTTTTTTTTTTTTTTTTTTTTTTTTTTTTTTTTTGCGCGGAAACCTTTTCTATTTCCAGTCTATCACCATAAAGCAATTATTTTCTCTCATTTGTTAATGCCTAATAGGAAGAAAAAAAAGAACAAAGTAAAGCCTAAGTGTACTTCGTTCCAGAAATGACATGCAATTGGGGTATGATCACCGAGCAAAATGGAAAAAAAAAGAATGGGGCAATTCAGATAAAGTTTTTTTTTTTACTTGATGTGGTTTTGCACGACGTAGTACCATTGAAAGAAAAAAAAAGGCAATGAAGGTTAAAGCAAATGTGAAGGAATGTTTTCTTTTCTCCGAAAGCTGTGTCCCTAATTATTGTCAAATGGTCTTGCTTGTTTCTCTTGTGGAAAAATGCAGGTGGTCTCTTTTACACTAACCAGTGGCATTGTGTGTATGTATGCATAAGTAAAAAGCAACGGTTCCCTCGTTTGTTCTTGTCTTATCTTTTCCTTTGCTCCGTTAGTTTATCCGGAAGTGATAAGCACCCAATAATGAAAATGTTGAGAATATATTTTTATCAATTAGAACAAACAGTTAATCAATAGCGTTTTTATATAGAAAGTAGCAAGAGACACAGAAAAACCAGAACAGAGAAAACGGGCGGGGGTTGGGGGTGGGACATGGAAGAGGTAGCGTTACAAATGTACAAAGCTGTTCTTTTAAGGAACGACGATTTCGCTGGCTAGTGCTGGAGGGTTGGTCACGGCAGGTGGTGGTGTGATGTCTTGAAGGATCTTGGACACGACCTGTTCAGGTGCTGGAAGCAGCGTTTCATTGATTTCATGGCGGCTCTGGAGGGTCGCCTCCTTCACGGCCTGGGCAGCAAAGTCAGCAAAGCGTTGATCGTGGCGCTTGAGCATCGGTCGATCTTTCTGTTTGACGATCTCCCGGATAAAGTACCAGTCATGTTCGTAGTTTTCGCTGTGGATGTGCACCTGGCAATAGCCGTCGGCCTGGACGGTTTCGGCCAGGGCAAAGACATCGTCACGGAAGACCTCCTTCTCGCCGACAAAGATCATCGCCTGTTTTGGCGCAAACCGATCAAACCCGCGCTGGAGCCGCTCGGTCAGATGCACAATGGGAAGCGAGTCGACATCGACGCGCTTGCAGTCCAGAAATTCCTTGTAGACCAACTTGCGCAGGCCGAAGCTGACCAGGTCCGTCTTCTCGAATTCCTGCCAGGACTTGGAGGAACAGCCGGGCGTGACCAAGGGCGAGACCAGAAGCATGCCTGCTGGCAGATCGACTCGCGTGTTTTCCCTTGGGCTGTCCGCATCGAAGAGCAAGCCGGGTGCATACGTGCGAATCAGGGTTTCCAGCACCATCGCACCACCCGCAGAGTCTCCCGAAAGCACGATTTTGGACGCAGGGATGCAGAGGGTTTCTGTCACGTACTTGTATGCCTCGACACATTCCAACACAGGTGCAGGGTACGTATGCTTGGGAGCCAGCCCTGGATGAAAGGGAAAGAAAAATACGAGTCAGGTTTTTTTTCTTTGTATGTGCTATCATGTATATACCATATTCAATCGAAAGAATCACTGCATTCATATTGTGCCTTGTCTTGATTTCTTCTATCCAGTTGATAAATGTTTCCATGTACATCACCTAGCAAACGAAAAGATGCGTTTCTCAAGTAAGCTTTTTTTTTCTTTTCTGGTTATTGCTATTTTATTTTATTTTTCTTACCGCATTGCCGACACGGAATCCACCACCTGTATGCAATGAATAACACACAAAGAGAGATTATAGATTAGTTGCATTTTTTCTTCATGTCTTAGGGATATATATTTTTTTTCTGTTGTCCTACCGTGAACCTTAAAGATAACAATGTCTGCATTCTTCAGGTGGATGAGTGCTGTTTCTTCGTCGTATTTTCGTAAATTGGGTGCAATAATGACACCTTTCCAGCTTTCTCTTTTGATTTTCTTGACCCATCGCTTTTGCTTTTTTGTAGGTTTTGTCATTTCGGCAATGGTGGCGCGAGCAGCTGCTGGTGGCATCAACAACGTGGTCCGCAAGGTTTGCCTGACTAATTGTGGAGGTGATGTTTTTCTGAGAAATTGACGAATATTATCCATGGAAAGAAACAAAGTAGAAAGAAAGAGAAAAGTCACTAGTATGTATGTCGTCTAGTTTTACTTATACACATGGCATTTATAATGGCTGCAAGATTTAAGTTTTGTGCGAGACAGAACTTATCTCATTGACCCTTTCTCATTATAGCAAAGCTACTGTTCCACAAAAGAATTTTGCTTTTCCCGCACCTCCTTTCCCCGTAAAAGGCGGATTCGCTGCTTTGTCAACCCATTACCACCGTTTTTGGCTGGTTGCTAACAAAGGTGTAACCCTAGATAAAACATCACTCTTTTTATGGTATAATCCTAAATGGTTTGCCCATGTTATTTCCACATCTCCAACTGCTTGTGAGAGCGTGTGAAACACCTCGGATAGAGAGAAGAAGAAGAAGAACTAAGGTACAAGAATTTTTTCGTTGTTTGAGTTAAACTTTTTATTTCTCGATGACAAAGGCCTGTATAAAGTTTATCTTCTCATCGTCCTTTAGTGATTTCGGTGGTTGTACTCTTTTTCTGAAATTCCAAAGTGTTGAAAAGTATAAAGTCCTTGGGAAATCCCCGTGGGGTATGCATGTTATCATCTCTACTTTGTACGACAAAGATCAGAAAAAAAACTCAGGTCGCCTGAGTAACAGTAAAGAAAAATAGTAGTCGATCTTTCCCAAAAACAAAACGTGCAAAGTGAAATAGGAAGATTCATTTCTTTTTTTTTTCTTTGATGGATGAAAAGGATCCAGCCCAAATACAGGAGAAAATAAACCGGAACAGCAATACGTCAGGTCGTTTTCTAGTCTTTGCCTGTTGATAAAAGGATATCAATGCTTGGTTGGGGTGGAGTGTGTGTATTAAGACGAATAACAAACAAAAAAAGCGGTTTGTTTTCTAGCTCTTTAGTGAACCTTTTCGCCAGGCTTTTTGAAGTTTGCCAATCTCTGTTTGCGTATCTGGACTCGGCGGATGATTGGTATCAATCCTTTGCCATTCGGGACCGGCAAAACTACTGGCTCGGCCATGAACACTTTCCTCTAATTTCATTAATTCCGCCATGAATCCGATATTGGGAGATGCATTTGGCCGCGCTTTAATCACATGACGATAGGCGCGCTTTAGCGTCCAGTGCTCAGACAAGACGAGGTAAGCCAAGATCACAGCCACCGAACGAGACTTCCCTGCCTTGCAGTGAACATAAATCGGTTCATGGTGTTTCTTTGATTCATCTGTCCAGAAATAAAAAGAATGCCACAAACACAAAGACAAATTGCCATGAGCTTTCCGTTTTCCTCAAACAAAGGGGAAAATGAGGGGTAGAGATAGCCTACCAATGACTTTGACCGCCTTTTGAAGGGTTGTATCCACATCTTTCATTTCTACGGTATCTCGTGCGGCCACTTTGGTATAAATAAAGGTCTGTTTAAGACCAGGAACATCATCATCACACTCTTCTGCCATGTTCAGTATCCTCCGAATAGACTTGGCTTTCAATTTCTTTGCTTGCATCGGTGTAGACACCTCAGGACCCAAATAGAGAAACCCAGGGACGATTTCCGAAATAATAAAAGCATATTCATCTGCTGTACTTGGTGTCGCTTCATAGGATAAAGCCGTGTAATACTGATCACTAGAGATACTCTCGTCATCCGTACTTTTGGCTGACTTGGGCGTAGCCACCTCGTCCACGGGGGACCGTGGCTTGCCTTTGTAGCCTCCTCCCCCTCCTCCTGATTCCCCGATAGCCGTCAGCCCATCTCTCCGTGCTGTTGAAGTTCCATTGTTATATGTACTAATATTCATATTACTCCTATCCTTGGATTTGCTTATGCCACGTTCACCTATCAACGGCTTCTTCCGACGTAGCCCAGACGTATCCAGAGTAAAGACACTTGCACGACGTGGCGTATGACTGCTAATCGTGGTCAATGGGTGCGACGCTATGGTGGCACTGCGCGAAAGTGTTGGCACGGGCGCAGGTAGTTGCTGACTAACGGATCGCCGAGGTAAGATCGTATCTAATCCAGGACCGAGGCATCCATCTTTAACATGACTGCGAGTTTTGCAATCCCCCTCTTCTTCTTTATTATCGTCTGCGCGGACTATACTGCTAACATGTGGGACTGTTGGCCCACGGGTGTAATTACCAAGCCAATCCCACATTCGGAATCCTTCAAACCCTCCACGCAGCCAATAGACGCGAGGCGTTGAATTGCCTGGATTATTGCCCAGGCATTTATCCAAGACACCGATGAGCGTCCAAGCGTGTGATGTCTTGTCATCGTCCTCTTCCATCTGTTCGTCGCACACCACAAACCGTGCCTGGGTAGGTAGATGTTTCATATCCAAAACAGCCTCATCCACACGCTCCATACCCAGCTGTTTGATCCACTTTAGATAGAAAGCTTTGCCTTCTTCTGACGTAATAAAATTTTGTAAACTGAAATTGGAGAGCGCACCACGGCGATACCGTTTGACCAGTAGGGTGGGTAAATTCACATTGACAGACGGATGAATCCATGCCTTGTCGTATTCTGGCAAACTACGCATGTCGATCACCAAGGGCGGAATTTCCGTGGTATCTAACATTGTCGCCAGTTCTTGTGGTTGAATCGGAGCTGCCGATTTAATGGCATTGGCAAGGGAACCATTGGAAGATCCATGAGGGTTGTGTGACACATTCATCATTATGCCGGATGTGCGTTTTCCAACACGGCCGCTGGCCATTGATCGGTGGCCACCGGTCCCATTGTTATTCGTAATCGTGACAGTGGACAATTTGCGTGGAGAAGATGGAGAAGAAGGATGAAAGGGACTATTACGACGACAGGAAGCAGGAGAAGGTGCATTAGCTGTGAATGTGGTTGTAATCTTAGCCGGTAAGGATAAGGATGTCGAAGAACAAGACGAACCATCTTCATCGGGGCGAAGCGTATGAGCATGAATAGGAGGAGAAGTGGGCGAGCTCATTGTATCTGAGCTTGATGTGGTTTTCTTACTGTAGTTGAGCACGTTGGGTACACTGCTGTTTCGGTGACGATAGGGACTAAGCATCGGGGATGTGTCCGGATCAGTGGACATACAGCGTTGTCGAAGATTGGTTGCGGCTGAAACCAAACCGGCCAAGTTGATCCCTGAGGAATCTCGCTTGCGTGGCCCTTTCCCTGCTTCCTGTGCCTGTCGATAGAGTCCACTGTGACTGGAGGCGCATTTACGAAGCGATGGCGATCGAGCGGTTGTAGGTGGAGCAGAGCGTAGCATCCGGGAGGACCGCGGCGATCGTGGGATGGAGATGGTCAACTGCGTAGGCTCATCAATGGTAGTCTGCGTTTGAAAGGCTGCTGAGAGGATATCGATAACATTGGGGGATGAAGGTTGTGTCGAGGTAGTTATACAGAGATCATCCGCCTGTGTAAGGTCTAAGGGGGTTGGCATGGCTTATCTTTTGCGTTTTTCTGTTTTCTTTCGGAAGAGAACTTTAGAAAAAAAGGCACTTTTGGCTTTTCCCGAATTATATGTATCTTTTCTTTATGTGGTTATGTGTGCTCTTGAAAAGACGGATGGGAAAAGCAATCCAATCATATTCGTACAATTTCGTAGTCAGACCAACCACATTCAATCCACAGATGCGCGCAGAGCGCATCATCATGCTAACTTGATTCCCAATGACCACAGAGAAGAATATAAAACAGCGCATTCTCATGCAGGGATCTCCTTGTTCGACGCATTCGTGCAGAATATGACTCTAAATAAAGAACAAATCGATGTTCTCTTTCTAAAATGTTGTCACTTCAAATTAGAAAAGGTTGTCGCTTATGTTAAATATATCTTAAGTTCCCATTAGCATCATAAAAATCTTGTTTAGGTAAATGACCTGCAAACAAAAGCCAACATCCTATTAATACCATTTGTTTTCTTCTTCCTATAACAGTGTTCGACTGCCATGTTCCCTACACTTATCTTCAGGAATTGCTCTGCCTCCTTTTTCACTAATAAACAGAAGTTAATGGCCGCAGAAAGCTGTAAGCAGACAGAATAGATGTTGCATAGAGCTCATGCTGAATGGGGTTTTGTTTGTATCACTATGTTAGCTTCGTCGCTAAATTTGGCCTGGAGCTTTTAAAAAGCAACCAAAAGAGAAAGGTAAATTGTGCAAGACATCTCAGCCCTCTTTTTTGGTAAGGCGATTTACACCAGTTTGTTTCAGATCACGTGTTGCAGAAAAGGGACGTACCTGTCAAAGTCAGAGGAGCGGAAACAAACCAAAATTAGATAAAGGGGGTGGAGAAAAAGCAATAAACAAATAGGTACTAAAGGCAAAGAAAAAGGTGATACATTAGGTAATGGAAAGAAGGTAACCTTCTTCCACAAAGGTGCGAATGAACGACGTAGCTTTTTGGGATGTCCGGGAAGAGGTCAAAGGAACTTCATCAAACGCGAGACTCCAGTGGACATCGCAAAGGAACACCATGATACTGTGAAGGTCTTCTGTGTATTGCACCATTAAAAAAAAGCAGCGTGTAACCTTAAATACTCAATGTTATACTTGTCCAGCATAATCCATCTAAATCACAGCCGTTGGAGTTTCCGTAGCTCCTCTCTTGAACTTGTTTATCCCCATATGTCTCCTCTCACCAAAACACAGAAAGCTGGTATGCATCAAAAGCGTGGCAATTCGGGATAAAAGTTTATTCCAACAAAAACTGAAGCAGCATCTCAACAGAAACTTGAAGATGATAAAAAGAGATAACCTCTATCAGTTTTTAGATAGCGTTTCCCCACCTGACTCTACTCCTATCCAAATTCGTCAATATTAAAAGCAATGTTGAAGATATATGAATGCATGTAATAATATACATAAAGAAGAACGAGACATGTCAAATACTTGAAAAATTTACATTGCATAGGTACCGCTCTCGTCGCAAGATTGGATTAACTGATTGAACACCGTCACCCATTAACCACAACGAAGATTAATACGTACACGGACGAAAATCAAATATTTCAAGGATGTCGGCAAAATAAAGGTTATAACGATTTAACACAATATGCTTTATATCAAAGGAATTTGAGGAAACGAAACGAATTTTCTTACAATAGCAGATTGCAGAAGCTAAATTTTGTGTAGTGACGAAAATGCTACGGTCAAGCAACCTTGAACACTATACACATGCATAACCGCAAAATCAGCTCTCTGTTCCTTTGCTCCCATTTTCCTCTTTGGCTAACTGTCCTAAATTTTTGATTCTGCCTTTTTCCTTGCTTCCCTGTAAGGATTTTATCAATACCATTCATAATTGATCTGTCTAGAGGCAAATGGCGAGGCAGTTTCTCTCGGGGATTTTAGTTGTAATGCGATCTGGTAGGTAAGCAGTGGTATAGCACAGAATCAGGAGCAATGATGTTGGCGTGCAGTTGTTGTGAGCGAACTTTCTCAATGATCTGTTGTTCAACTTGAAGTTGTGATATGAGTGTGTAGTAGCATAGGATCCTGCCTAAAGTCCTAGTCAGACGCATTATATCTATCCATTGGTGCTCCAAGATTTCTTGAACTTGGTTTGACTTGAGCAAAAAGATCTGAGGAATATCCTATATCTGAAATAACTTATAAAGATGATAATACCTGATAGATTTCTCGAAATTCGCTAAAAGTAAAGGAAAAAACGTCGCAGCATACATCATTCCATAGAGACTCCTCTAGCCTAACCAAAAAGTCTCCGCTTGTTGTTAGGTCAATAGCTAAAACCACTCGTGCATAATCTATAATAGATTTGCCTGATTGCCCTAACTGAAATTAGCGAATGTTTAAAAATCCTCTGCAACGACTCTTTAGCATAACTTGACACTGCCAACGAGCTCTTTACTCTAGTTTTGACCTCTTTCTTTCCGTTTGAATATTTCCAATATCAACCTTCTACTCTCACAGCTCGCCTCTTGTTTTTTTGTGTTACCACGCCATGGCATTTATTTTCATCTCCATAATTAAATTATGTGGAGCAGACAAGGCGACATCCTCGCACTGTGCTCAATTAAGAAGTAAAACAAAGGAATATTCTTACATATATTCCTTTATCGCCTATGAATAAACGTAGCAAGGGTCCACTGTATGACTACATAATAAAAGCTTTCAAACCAATTTAACACAATATTGGATACATGGAATAAAAGATACTATGCGATTATTGTGAAAGCGTGTGTTCTTTGCATATCCTCCAGCCCATGGAAACAGGACCAGGCATACATTATTCCTGAACTAATGCAAATATCATTTTTCGGCTAACTTAATCTACGTACTCCTACATATTTGGATATTATATACTCTATACATGAATATTACTGAAAATTCTTCAAAACAATAATATAAATAAACTGATTTCAGTTGTTCTCTTTTGCCAGTAACTGCATATCTACTTCAGATTATTAGCATTTAAACCAGACCATTCACTGTAAATAGCATGTAAACTTGATACAGAGAAAATTGCATCATATGGCATAAGAAAGAAAGAGGTTACGAGAAAGTATTACTATTGAAAGTATCAGTCATATGTTGACTTTCTCGCTTGCTCAAGGTCTCCAAAGGCCTCGTCGAACAATCATCTGAATTTATCTAACAGGCGGGTATTCATTTCCAAAAAGACTCTTAATGTTTCCACTGTCAATCGTAAGTGCGATCTGTTGAAGACCTAGATAATCAATCTTCATGTTTTGAGATTGAATATGGCTGGCAATCTTAGCATGATATGATATTACAATACTGATGTAATGCTTATGAGGTTCGCAGTACTTCTTTAAATCACATGCATCTTGATCACGATTAATTTTTCTGTGCTGGAGTTGAAAGGGGCTTTCTCCGCATCGCTGGAGGCGAGACAGATGCAAAGGTTTGATTGAATCAAAATGGGACACTTTGTCTGGCCAAACTGAACAACAAGTACCATATCGGGACCAGACAACTGTTCCTTAGAAAGTAAAATGACGCTACCTTTTTGCCATACTGTTCCGAGCCCTTGTGAAAGTAGGAATGAAAGAATTCTTCCATTGAGATTATAGAGTAATGGATCGCCTGAATGTCATCTGTCCATCCAACAATCTGTGCCTTTTCTTTGAGCGTTTCACGAGGAGGTTCTCTGTTATAGAAAAGAGCCTCCGGCAAAAGCTTGTCATGGAACACTGCTTTCAAACTCATTGGTAGCAAGTGTTGCCAATGCGATTCAAGATATGTGTCAGTCCTGTATGCCATTGTCATAGATTGGTTAAATGCTCGATATTCAGCATCGATTGTTTAAGGTAGTTGTCGGCTGTCTTGAAAACAAATGGTTCGTCCACTGTTGTGTATCGTTCACTATTACAGCTCTGGATACGGCCAAAGGCCATTTCTAGTAAGTTTGGTTTTCCCCTTTAAATACTGCAGGACCACTTTGAGTTTTGAATACAAGAACAGTAGTCTCCAACATTTTTCGACGGAACGGTGCGTTTCTAACAATGGATGCTTCAGTACACGCCTTAATTCTCCACAGAGTGTGCCTTCTGCATTTTTATCTGCATCAGTCAATGACTCCAAACGCTTCTGGATACAATATTTCCAGCGTGACGGGTCATTCATGCCAATGATATCCTCAATTGCAGAGACAATAGGACGAAATCGAGCGCGAAGTTTATCGAAAAGAACCTTGATCGCTTCTTTAGGAAGAAGAACTGTCAATTGCTTTTTTGATTCGTCGTTCAGTTTCAGAACAAGAAGATCCGCGTAGGAGGCAACCGACTCCTCGTCTGTCCAACCGGGAAAACCAACAACCCGCATCCATGATTCTGTCTCCCTTATATTTTCCAAAGAAGCCTTTTGCATCTCCATAGATCACAGTGCACTTCTAAATCGAGATTGCTTAGGCCTGTTCCACATGTTACGTATTGTTTGTGTTTTGTCCGACACCGAAATATTATGGCTATTGTGCCTCAAATCCGGCGACATAACGTGGTACATGTGTAACATCTGTGGCTTGGTAGCCGCAGTAATTTGTTCCTCTCCAACCCAGCCAAGCCTATAAATACAGGGCTTTGCCGCTGTGGCCGCGAAATTTCATGAGTGATATAGCATCCATAACCAAAACAAACGGCGTGACGAACCATACTACTATAAACGAGCTTACGCGCGAAATCTTGCTGGACGTCTTTATCCGTCTCAGTACACGGACACAATTGACTCTAGTTCACGTTTGCCGGTTATGGTATGATATCCTTATTCCACAAATATATCGCTCTGTAATCGTTTGCAATGAAACGTATCCCTTGCTCCGTCGAACTGCCGAGGAAACAGCTGAGTCGAAGCAACTGGGACATTTGGTACGCAGGCTGCATATAAGAGAGAATTTCGACAAGAAACAGGCAGCATCCCTCCTGCAGCTCTTTCCTTTTGTTAGACTTTTGGGAGGCAGACTGGGTGAATATCCTGATCTGCTTTCTAACTTAGCAAACTGGGAATGGCTTGAATCTATATTGTACGAAAGAGAAACAAGAAACGTACCTAGAGCCTTTCCTATCGAGTTTATGGCAACGCGACTGGATTTCCTCGATGTGGACACGAAGCACCTTAGAGACTGGATGAATATATGTTCGAAATTACCATCTATAGCCTATTTATATCTGCGAATGGAAAACGAGGATTTGGACGAGAGAGAAACGATATCATTCTCTGATTTGGACAAAATGATAGATCACTTACCACATCTCGAGAGTCTAACATTGGTTAACATGCGGATTGGCGGGGAACTACCCGAAGAAATATTACCTTCTGATAGCCTGGAGTCTTTATTATTGTCAGAAGTTTCCAGTAGGGGAATAGGCCAGTACTTTGCCAGGAAATGCAATAGGCTTCAGGAACTGACGTGTTGCTGGGACGAAATGGACGTGGAACTAAGGACATTGATCCAGTCATGTAGACAGCTCAAAGAACTAACTATACACGAGGAGAATGTTTACATGCCGTGTATGGATATCCTTCGGGAAATAGGTGCACCAGTAGAGAGGTTTGACTTTTTCTTGCACAATACACCTTGGATCTGCAAAACAATTCATGACTTCCGCGGAACACTTATTACTGTCAACATATTGTGTTACGAGAAGTTATCCATACCGGAGATGCTCATAGACGAATTACAAGCTTGCCGTTCATTACAGACTCTGTGTTTGCAAAGTTTTAGTGGCCATGTGGATATCGATTGGGTTTTTGCTCGGTGCGATCGTCTCCAAGAATTGGATCTTGGATGCGAGACTATTGGCGTAAGCGACAATTGCCATCCATTGACCAAACAAAAGTTAATACGCATCTCTATGAGGGCGGACTGCATTAGCGATAAGGTGTTTGTGTATTTGGCGGGTACTTGTCCCAAACTTTCATCCCTTAAATGTAGATTCTCAGGAGAAAGCAATCGGAACCAGACTATTCGCTATCCGAGTCCAGGACTTTCATCTCTATGTGTTGAAACGCCAAATGACGCAGTGTTCAAGCTTACACAATTGAGTGAAGAGGAACGTATTAAGTTCAGGAACCAGATTCAAGAACAGAAGGACTGCACTATAGACGAGACGGTCGGTTGCACAAAATGGTTTCGATCGATATGGAACGATAGCTTTCCAACCGTGTGCGCGATAGACTCCAATGAACTGGATACAGTCCTCTACAACAATAGCTCTAGCATGGAGGGATCAGAAAGGGATAGTGAGTGTCAAGAAAACGTATCAAATCTGCCTGTTATATCAATCATATGTCCTTACGTCGATGAAATTTCCCTTGCACCTCTTCATTCAATACACAATTGACCAGTTAACATGAAGGAGGAAGACTACAACACATGCACACAGGCTCTTTAAACGTAGATTTGGTCCACTGGCCTGATACAATTGGCTGGTATACAGAAAAAAGAAACCTTCGAATCAAAGCTGAAAAAGGACAACCCTTCCCATCATTATACATTTTAAACCCAAGCATATTTCGTTACCTAGAGGATACTTAGTAGCGTAACCCTATTCTACATATTAGCGGTAAAGACCCTGAAACACAGTGTGTTTGCAAATGCCTGCGGTTCAATGCATTCAGATCAAAATTGTTTGCTATTTTATAACATATAAAGCTTAGGATGACATGGAAATGGTTGCCAAAAGCAACTAATGGTTTGCTAAAATAGAGGATACTGAAAGGGGAAGATGAGTGATCAAGGGCAAAGCTACCTAATAACACCTCAAATTACACGCTCTTCCTCAACTGTGACCGTACGACCCTCTGTATCCTTCCATTTGGCGCTCAATCGGACATCAGTAAAGTTTGCATCATGCCAAATATGAATCATGTAAACGCCTGCATTCAAGATCTCTTCTCCTGGCCAGTGTGGGTTTTGGAGGTAGTTGTCATGCCGTGTGAAGTGGATCACCCACCCCTCATTTGCTCTTATACGGCTTTTATAGTTGACTGTTTTCTCAATATGTTGCTGGATTTGTTGAGCGGTTTCTGTCACCACTAGTTCTAATACAGATGCATACGAGTTTTGTTCTCGGAGCAGGATATCGCAGTGCAGGCTATCATTACGGTATTGGCCGATGACTTTGTAGCTAATTCGTGAAAGCCAGTTCGTAAGAATTCTTATCATTTCCGAGGCATATACACTCTCTCGAGGTACATGCTGGTCTCGACGATTGTTCACGTAGACAGGTGCTAGCTTGTGTGAAAATTGACGCGCCCCAGCTATTAGATTCTTGTCGAAGTATTGGAGGGTAGATTTGACAACTTCCACTATATCCAGCAAATTATTTGATCTCGTTGGAACAAAAGAATTCGGAGCATCTGGATATGCATCCGGAATGACAATGTTTTGAATAAACGCGTCTATAAGAGGCGATGCAACTTTAAAACCGCCTATTTCAGGTTGCAATACGTCTAGAACCATGAGGTATTCTTCAAGTTCGCGATTGCCGTACGCAAACACTTCACTTGTGCTGCCAAGATAGTGAGACCGATAGTGGGCCAACGCAGAAATTTGCCTCTCTGACTTTCCTGTGAATTCTTTTACCAACCTATTATATGCTCCACATTGATCCATATAAGAGAGTACAATATTTTGGATATGTCCCCAATGATCAATGTCAAATCGTTGAAGGTCAGGTAAGTTTTCAACGTATTTCTGGATTGCAAAGCCACAAAGGTCGACCAATCTCGCATATCTGTAATAAAAAAGTAATATTCAGAACTTTAGGAAACTGAGACGGAATAGCACAATCTGTTGCTACTTACCCATTCGTCATTAGGAAGATATCTTCAATAACCCTATCATCAATAGTCATACTGCGGTCCTTTGCAAACTCATAATAGAGTTCATACACCTGGTCGAGTAAAAGGTTTTTGTTTTGTAAGTTTACACCGATATTGAACGGCGACAGTCCTGGATGAGCTTCGTTCAACATAAGGATAGCATAGGTACCAATAGCAACGATGGAATGGATGGCAATTGTTGGGATCTCCTGAGCCCTACTCGGATCGTTCCGGATAGCACGGATTGTAGTTAGCATTGAAGAGCAGGTTTCAACTGCATTATCCTGGCGGAGTGTATCAAACTCATCAAAGAAAATAACCACGGGACGGTCCCATCTCTCGTGAAGAGCAGAAAAAGCATGAATAAAGTTGTTGACGTCGTCAAAATCACACGGAAGTTTATATCTTTGCTTCATACTAAGGCTAAGGCTACTCCAGAAGGCTTTTGGGCTGGACCTGTCGATCATTAGCAAGTCAACGCTGTTTCAAAGTATTAACAGGTAGCTAATTGTACGACGCACTTTTTAATTGCAACAGAAATTACTTACTATATACATTCATAACCATCCTTCGTAAGCGTGTCCATGACGTCCACGACGCGGGAAGATTTCCCAGAAGCCCTGGCCCCATATAGCCGTACAAATTCACCGCGTCGTATCGTTGCGATAAGAGGCTGATTGCTCTTCGTTTGATCAGCGTAATAAACATATTTTCGCCTTTCCTTGTGCACTGTGAAGCCGGTTATGAAACGTTTGACATCTGGTAAGGGGCGATGTTCGTCGCGTAGTCTTTTCACTGCTAAAATAGGCATTAATAATTCACGCGTGGATAGGATAATGAGCGAAGTTTTCCTGCATTAATCAAGTTCAATTACTTAATAATGTAAAGTATTACCCGATCGAGGCCGCTGAACCATAATGTATGCTACGTCATTAGGCGGTTTTGGAAAAAGCGTTGCAATGGATGTCCTTGGACGTGTCAGCTCCCTCTTCACGTCAAGTTCATCAAGTGTAATAGCAGAGCCTTCCATGTCTTCTGGAATCTCAACAATCCAGAGCGACAGTTTGTCCGCAGTAACGTCTTTGAAATCGATAGAGTTTTTGGCCTTGATGGTATCCTTGAGATCACCGACTGTAGCTGTGGAATCGATCTCAACAGAAAATGCTCTCTGCACAGACTCGCCTTCGACGAGGCAGAATAGCTTCAACGGAATGTCCGCAGGAGAAAAATGGGACATTGATCAGTGATCACAGACGGGTGAAAGAAAGAGCTGTCAAACTACTGCGCAACAATAAGCGTTCATTAAGGCAGCGGAACAATGCCAGTTTTGCGGGTTTCGAAACTCTATTCGAGATCCAACCCCGTTAATTGAGAAGTTGCCTTTTCTATCCTACATTTCGATTTACCTCACAAGTACTAGCTGCATTGTTATCTTTAAGATGACTTGTGATAGCAGCACAATAAGGAGACTTTGATTGTATACAAGTTTGTGGTTTGTTCCATAAAGCTATGACTTGAATGAATAGAAATTAAGATCGCGTAGCGCTTTTTCATTGTCAAAATAGAGCTAAGGACATTATTTATAAACATAGAGTAATTCAATAGCTGGAAACATTTCAGATTTAAAGGGTGTAAACAACAGTTCAGAGTGAGAAAAAGGGCTTGGTACAAAATGCATGCTTTAATGATGTTTAACCAGCGTTTATTTGGATATAAACCCTGCTCAAATGTCTTTTTCTTCATTCTGAAAGTAATAAAAGACTGATATTGAATGGCTAATCCAGGCCTGACACTTTAAGCTGACCATTTTATGTACTGAGGCACAGTTTCAATCCGTAAGTCTGTCGTCAGCTTTCGGTGAATATCTTCCGATACCTGCCTTTACCTTCCACAAAGTTCTTCAAAGGGCTGTAGAAACAAAAAAATATGGGGGCGAGTAGAGACATTTACAGCTTCTGTTCTCAATAAGATAAATGATCAGCCAACGATGTGAATATCGCTGCACTGTCTTTAATGACGAATGGCTTCTCATAGCATGTTTATCCAACATGGGCATGACGTTTGATATCTGAGGCAGGACGTGTTCTTTCAATACATCAATCCGAATACTAGCTGTCGTTGCTTTTTCTATTAAGAGTCATCCTCTTTACCTACAACGTCATGGAATTGATCAATGCCGTCAACGTCTTGTTTCACCTTCCTAAATTGGATCATTGATTAAGAACGATCTAGAAGCCGAGAATATGATGGTAATGATAAGTGCTTGCAGCTCTTGGTTAGGCTATAAACGGCCGCTGGTATATTTATTAGAAGACTGTCCATTAATGATATGATGACACTTATATCCATGTTTATCCAGCACATCCATAGCATTAGATATGTACGACAAGAAGTGTTCTATTCGTGTACGAATCCGACGATGAAGTGTCATTGCTTCTTTTCCTACAAAGCCTTCTCTTTTTAGAACATTGAGATTTCTTTACATTTCATTAGAGAAATATCTATCAGCCCCGTCTTCGGTATGAGAGCTAATATGGTAATCCTAATTTCCTTTCCGATTGTTACAGTGTGGCTTGCTTATGTTTCCTTGAAGAAGGTTTCTTTGAATACACAAGTCGAAACCAGCGTCATCAAAGGAAATACAATATTTAGTGAAGTCCAAGACTTGCCTTTTTTCCCCCATTCGCCAGCGTTTTGTTTGGCAGAAACTATCACCCTACCATGATCACCTGATAGCCATCCTACACGCCAACTTACACAAGCGTCTCCCTACCCAACGATCCATTGGTAGTCTAAGACACAGTGGACGTGTGCAGTCAGATAAGGCATTTTGAGCTTTCGGTTTGAATCCCATTAATCCAAGTTTCCTTAGCGAATACTTGGATATCAACCTTACATGTCCTGCACGGTTACTGTTTTAGAATGATGTTGTATGCCAGATAAAATTAATTATAAATTATGCAGCCCTAAAATTCCTGATACGGAGAAACAGGAAAAGATTGTCGTTTCTTTTTTTCAAAATATGCTGGTGCTTCTTCTGTTTCAGATGGAGCATTCATTTTGTCAAGATGGCGGCACCACAAGCACTGAATTGTTGCTGACTTGACATCAAGCTTGCATATGCAATTTTTTTTGGACGTGCCATGCTGTATTAAATTTTTACAGTCAAAGAAAATGAGACAAGAATAGGGCAAAATGACACTGGCTCGTCAATCAATATCGTCAACCAACATCGTCAACATCGTCAACACCGCCAACCAACATCGTCACGCAACAAAAAAAAATGAGCATTTCTTTTAAGGTGCTTTCAAGAGATTAAAAAAATTAGAGAAACCTTAGAATTACCAGTGATTTTATTATGGTTAGGAATCATTTTTAACTTTGTGGTATATATTCTTCAAACTATGGCTGTTGGAATACTCCGTGAACAGACCCGCCTTCTTTCCTTGTTCCCAACAAGCTGACCTAATTCATTCGACCATTGTTATTTTGTTTCCAAGTATCCACAAATGCAATCAACTTTTCCTTCTTGGAATTTCTAGAACAAGGAGCATCATCCAAATCTTTAGGAAGCTCCATTGGTGTTGTTGCTTCTGGTGGTGTGCTGCTTGATCCCTGTATCATTGTGTCGTACTTCCTTTTGAGAGTTGCGCTATAATGCCGTCCGGCATTTGCGTGTGCTTGCGCTCGGCTGGGGTTGTCCAGAATGGTCAATAATATCTTCTCAAATTGACTTTCCGTTGCTTGACAAATCGTTCGTAAGGCTTCCACTTTGTCAGTCTCTGCCTCCCTGTCATTTTTGACTATTTCCATCGCGATCACGTACAGTTTTGTGACGGTTGGGTCGTCCCATCGGTCAATGCCGATAATGCTTTGTTGGCCAGACGTCAGAAAATGTGCAAAGGTAACCAATGGGTCCAACGTATTGGTATCACGATTATCAATAAAAGGATCGATGCTTTGTTTGGTCAGCATGAAGCAACTTGTTGCGAAATGGCAGCAGGGGGTTTCTAATAGGTAAGGCTTGCTTTGGATAGGTCTGAAGAGGTCATCGAGGCATTTGGATTCCGTTTTTGAGATACAGACTATTAACAGAATTGGAAAGACGTGAAAATGCTTGTACACATTTAGGCAGTACTGGACGGCTCGGCACATAAATTCACGCGTCACTGTATGTTGTATTTCCACTATCACTGGGGATAAATTGCCAAGAACTGCCGGACGAGGCATGTAGAGAATGTCACACTCTGTACCATCGACAAACATGCTGTCACCGGTCGTGTAGGTACCTGCAGGAACATCCAGCGTGCCTGGTTTGTAGTCGCGTGGCAATTTGTACTGTAACAGCTCTTCTGGTACTAGAAAGAAAAAATAAAAGTATTATTGATAAGTCTCAACCTGGGGCTTTTGTATTGTATTTGAATCACCCATTGTCATGATAATTTGGAAAAGAGGTAAATAAGCAACACCAAAAAAAAAAAAAGATTGGTCATGTGATTTCTTTGGCGCAAAACTTATCCGTAGAGCAGATGCAAAAATAATCGACATGGTAACGCATACGTTTAAGGTTTATTTACCTCTTTTCCAAATTATCATGACAATGGGTGATTCAAATACAATACAAAAGCCCCAGGTTGAGACTTATCAATAATACTTTTATTTTTTCTTTCTAGTACCAGAAGAGCTGTTACAGTACAAATTGCCACGCGACTACAAACCAGGCACGCTGGATGTTCCTGCAGGTACCTACACGACCGGTGACAGCATGTTTGTCGATGGTACAGAGTGTGACATTCTCTACATGCCTCGTCCGGCAGTTCTTGGCAATTTATCCCCAGTGATAGTGGAAATACAACATACAGTGACGCGTGAATTTATGTGCCGAGCCGTCCAGTACTGCCTAAATGTGTACAAGCATTTTCACGTCTTTCCAATTCTGTTAATAGTCTGTATCTCAAAAACGGAATCCAAATGCCTCGATGACCTCTTCAGACCTATCCAAAGCAAGCCTTACCTATTAGAAACCCCCTGCTGCCATTTCGCAACAAGTTGCTTCATGCTGACCAAACAAAGCATCGATCCTTTTATTGATAATCGTGATACCAATACGTTGGACCCATTGGTTACCTTTGCACATTTTCTGACGTCTGGCCAACAAAGCATTATCGGCATTGACCGATGGGACGACCCAACCGTCACAAAACTGTACGTGATCGCGATGGAAATAGTCAAAAATGACAGGGAGGCAGAGACTGACAAAGTGGAAGCCTTACGAACGATTTGTCAAGCAACGGAAAGTCAATTTGAGAAGATATTATTGACCATTCTGGACAACCCCAGCCGAGCGCAAGCACACGCAAATGCCGGACGGCATTATAGCGCAACTCTCAAAAGGAAGTACGACACAATGATACAGGGATCAAGCAGCACACCACCAGAAGCAACAACACCAATGGAGCTTCCTAAAGATTTGGATGATGCTCCTTGTTCTAGAAATTCCAAGAAGGAAAAGTTGATTGCATTTGTGGATACTTGGAAACAAAATAACAATGGTCGAATGAATTAGGTCAGCTTGTTGGGAACAAGGAAAGAAGGCGGGTCTGTTCACGGAGTATTCCAACAGCCATAGTTTGAAGAATATATACCACAAAGTTAAAAATGATTCCTAACCATAATAAAATCACTGGTAATTCTAAGGTTTCTCTAATTTTTTTAATCTCTTGAAAGCACCTTAAAAGAAATGCTCTTTTTTTTTGTTGCGTGACGATGTTGGTTGGCGGTGTTGACGATGTTGACGATGTTGGTTGACGATATTGATTGACGAGCCAGTGTCATTTTGCCCTATTCTTGTCTCATTTTCTTTGACTGTAAAAATTTAATACAGCATGGCACGTCCAAAAAAAATTGCATATGCCAGCTTGATGTCAAGTCTGCTACAATTCAGTGCTTGTGCTGCCGCCATCTTGACAAAATGAACGCTCCATCTGAAACAGAAGAAGCACCAGCATATTTTGAAAAAAAGAAACGACAATCTTTTCCTGTTTCTCCGTATCAGGAATTTTAGGGCTGCATAATTTATAATTCCACCAATTTCAATGGAGCTCTAAGATATGCTTACCACCCATTGAATATATCATTGAATATATTCGCATGACATTAACCGACCAGGGCTAGAAAAAACTTTGCTCACCAGTCAAACCAAGAAAAAAAAAGATTTTCCTCTTGTTCAAAGTTACGCTCTCTTACGGCATTTTTCCAAACAATTCTGTTTTGTTAGACAAGCACGAAAAAACCCTCCCCATTTTTTAACCTGTCCTCGAGGACCCACTTCCTCATTTACTCTGCGATTTCAATTCAGTAAGTTTTTTTTTGTCACAAACGCCCTTGCTTCCGTAGAATAAACACTTCTTCAGAGCGCTTGCCCATTACGACACTTGCCCAAGCATTTATGAGAATGTCTAACAATCCCTTTAAAATCACTTAATTTCAAGCTATTAGAAGCTTCACTGATCCGGGTCATCAAAGTTTCCTTCTCAAGAAACTTATCGCGCTTCACCTTGCTTTTGACTACTGACCAGAATTGCTCGATTGGATTGAGCTCAGGAGAATATGGAGGCAAATAAGCGCAGCGGTAACCGCGAGATTCTACGTATTTGGCTATATTGTCTGATGTATGGATAGGAGCATTATCCATCACGAGATAATGACCTTTCATGTGCGGATACCGGTCCATTTCATCCATCGTAGCTTTTAGAAAGCTGATATAGTGTCCCGTAACGTTTCCTTTGCTCATTTGCCCAACGCCATCTCCCCGCTTTCTCTTTTTATTAGATGGAGGCTGAGGAAGTCTAAGGCTGCATTTAATTAGACCTTCAGCGGAAATCGCGCCCAATATGGTTGTTGTTGTCGCTCGTGTTTTGGCAACTGTGACCACTGCTGGTGCACCTTTCTTTGACCACGCCATACTACGTTTCAAATTAATATGGAAAGCAGATTCGTCAAGAAAGACACAGTTTCTCGTAAAATCCAAGTCTGTTTTTTCCCATTTACGAACCCAATGCAAGCGCTCTTGAATCTTTTCTTCACTATTCCGGTCTATGGGTTGAAGCCGAGCTTTCTTAAGAGATAAATTGCAATGTTGTTTTACAAAATCGAACAAGGTAGTTTTAGATACTTTTAATTTGGTAAACATTTGCTTTAACTTCTTCATTACTTCGTCTAGGACGATGGAAGGATTCTCATCAATGCACGCGAGAATAGCGCTTTTGTGTTCGTCATGGAGAATACGTGGACGGCCAGTCTTTCTCCGTTTCTCAAAGATGCTGTCAGGATCTTTCTCGTATTGCGCAGCCCATTTTTGTGCTGTACGAACATGAATCCCAAGTTGTTTTGCAGCAGCGGCCGCACTCAAACACCTCTCAAACAATAGTTTGAAGAACCTCACTTTGTCGTGATCAGAATGGCGTGTATAATTTCGCTTCACTGAAACTCCCCTTAATGGCATCACCATTAGGCTTTGCCTTCTTTTCTACCTGCATTGCATCTATCCTTTTCTCGCTCTCCAGAGGCAGTTGAGCTAAATATTGTGTATGAGAGCTCAATGTTTCAAGACGAAACTATTCCTCATCAACAATATAATCCATTGGTTCAGGTCTGCCATACTCGTCGACGACGGACCCTTTCCCATTTTCAAACAAGAATTGAATGTTCATTATCTGTGATTTGTGATGTAATTGTGAAAAAGAAATAAAACACAGACAAACACTAGACATGCTCCTTTATATTCAAAGATGTCAAGACTTGTCCTACAAAACAAACTTGGCAACAGAACATATGATTTGTCAGCCAAGACGAATTTATATTTCGTACAACACGAATTTTCGTTCCTGTCATCAGGTGAATTGATTTTCCTTCAGGGCGAATTCATTTTCCGCACAACCTGAATTCTTTCTCGTCATTGGGTGAATTTACTTTCCGGAAAGAGTGTATTGCTGATTTTGATTGGGCATATGCTGGCATAAACCAAAAATCGTTTTTTCTTCCGTGCACCATATCACAAAAAACCTTTTTTCTTTTTCCTTGAATTGAAGGGTCATTGTGAGAGTGGTTTCCATACTTGAAGTGTATACTATCTTTTCCTTTTTAGTTCTATTTCTTTTCTTTTATTTAGTATTGATCATTAATAAAAAGGAACATAAATCACGAAAACAAGTGATAATCTTACAGTTGCAATAAGTTGGAGAACAAAGGGGAGGGGAGAAAGGAAACAAAGGGAAGGAAAATGTTTGTTTACATAGTTCTTTTTGGTAATTTCTATAATGTCAAATTTCGATACACAGAAGGAAAGTAGGGGATTGTGTATGGAAGAAAGGGAAGGAGAAGGCAAGATGTGGACTTAATCAGGAAGTGTCCGCGTATTTTTCCTTCATTACCCAACTATTGCCGACAAGACCACGGCCTTGTTTTATTGCCATTCGATAATACTTTGCAGCCTTGAAGATATCCTTCTTCACACCAATGCCACGTTCATAACAAAAAGCCAGATCGTTCTGTGCATCTGCATCACCTAAATTAGCGGCGATTTGGAAATAATACACCGCCATTTCAGCATTCTTTGGTACCTGTTCGGTTTTTTATGCAATCAGTTTCAAGTTTTTTTTTTGGTTCAAACAGTGCACATCAGGATACATTACCCCCCAACCATGTCGGAAACACACACCGAGTTCATGAATCGCTAACACTAACTCCGACTTGGCTACTTTGGTGGAACTGGCTATACCCATCTCGAGATCGTGGACAGCACATTCAGCCGCCTTTTGTAAATGCATCACAGCAGCAACTGCATCCTGTCGACAGCCCTAGAAAGCAGAAAATAGGTAGCTTTAATATATGAACTTCTTGACACATGTTATCTCTTTTTTTCTTCGCTTTTACCCAACCATGCCGTAAAGCAATCCCATAGAAGAATAAACCTAATGGCGAATTCTGTTCTGCTGATAATCGCCAATACTGGGTTGCTTTTTCTAATTCACCATGTTCATGGTAATACATGCCGAGTTGCAAATTCTGATCTTCTTCATCCAAGTTTATGTTGACATTCTCTTTGTTATCGTGTCGCGCATTCATCATCACTTTCTTCTGTTTCTCGTCGTGGGTGATATCAGACAGCGAGGGGCTTAAGAGACAGGGGGTTGAGGATAGGGCATGAGGTGTGGAGAAAGGTCGTAGTTTTTCGTTTATTCGTTTCTGGGCTATGGTTTGTTCACTGGCAGAAACGGCAGGACTTGGGAAGAATGAAAAACGTTTGTTGTTATGGCTGTTCTTATTATGTTCGTCTTGTTTTGACCATATCTTTCGAAGTTTGTGCATGTTTAGTCAAGTAAGAATAAGGGTAAGAAAGGGAGAAGGGAACAAAAGTAGTAAAAAGAAGCAGAAGAGGAAGAAGAAGAAGAACAAGAAGGGGTTACGCCACTTTCCAGAATTGGAGGGGAAAGCCAAAAGGTCATTGTTCCTCTCCAGGGCGATCATCTGGTCGCTTTTAAATAACTTCGTTTTTTTTTCGGTACCAGATCTGAAACCTAGGCGATGAAAAGGCCTCAAATTTCCCAACAATAAAATTTAGTGAGCTATAGCCTAACTTTGTGTTCATAACATAAAATCCCATTATATAGTAATTACATAGGTTTATCCGCTCTGTAACCTCACCTTAGACTCAGCTCCATATTCTGAGGCTTTGCCTCCACAGCCTTGTTCAGAACCTTACCTTGTGTAATCGATCAAGCCTCCACAGCCAGACGCTGATTTGCATAAAATCATAAGCCTCATCCAATCAAAACATAACATAGAACGAAAGCTTGAACAACCCACTGCTCATTCCAAGTCCAACTTTGTGTCGCAAAGCGTATCTCAACATTAGGCACCTGGTGGTCACCAGCCCAACCGAGTATACTCTGATTGCCATACAAGTTCTAGTACAGCAAAATGTCAATTAAAATATTGTGGGCTGACTGCACTATAGCATCATTGCTATTTCACAGTGTTGACATTTTAGCTGTCGCAGCACCTCAACACTTCCTCTTCCGGTTCCTGGAGCTTTCTTTACGAAGCCCTAGATGACCGCTTTATCAAGATCAAGACTGAATCAGCATGTTCTATAAGATGATGTCAGGTATAAACGCTTCTGATCTGAAATTGATCATACACTTAAGCTTTGTTCCTAATCTCCTATACGATATGTTTGCAATGAACGATTTCAGCTCATAGAAGTGTTTGAAGGTTGTGACCATATAAAATTAACGAACTTATTGACATGGACTAGGTAGAATCTGAGAAATAGTCAAGTCAAGAAACGATTGGCACTGTAACCTGAGGTCATTGTACGACCCATATATCCAAAAAATGGAATAGATCATTTATCCGATGTATATACTTTACTTAAAGCTTCGCTTCCAAGAATTCAGCTCTATTCTGAGGCTTTGCAACAGCTTTTTCATAGTCTTCTTGCGTAATCGGTCGAGCTTCCACCGCCTAACGGGATTTTGCATAAAACGGTAAGCTTCATCCGATCGGAAAAGGTAGTAGCAAAGAACTTACCGGATTGTAACCTACACGAGGCTGACTTGGATTGGCATTGGCCTTCTTGTATATACTGACAACCACTGCTCCACCAAGTCCAACATTGTGCTGAAGAGCATATTTTACATTCGGCACCTGGCGATCACCAGCCCAGTTGCGTAGTTGCCATACAAGTTCTAGTACAATGAATTATCAGTTAAACGCTCTGTGGCTGGGTGCACTAAAGTATCACTACGATTATTAAGTATGGCATCTTTTCTGTTACCTGTGCATTGAGCCAAGCCTGTGGCACCTAATGGATGGCCTTTCGAGATCAGACCACCCGAAGGATTGACAACATATTTGCCACCATATGTATTATCTCCGGAATCAATCAATTTGTGCGCCTCGCCAGGAGCAGTCAATCCCAAGCCATCGTACGTCAATAACTTTGAAGATATAAAGATTCAATCAAACCCTTCTTCTTTTCCTGTTCTTTCTTTTTCTCTTTCTCTCTCTTTCTTACTTCGTTAGCTGAAAAGCAATCGTGTAATTCAACCACTTGGACATCCTTGGGTGTAATACCAGCTTTCTTGTAGGCTTCCACAGCAGCTCGACGAGTCATGTCCACACCTGCCCATTCGATCGCATTGGTGGATAACATGCGAGGGGAATCCGTGGCCATAACCTGAGCAGCAATCTCCACAGCTTGATCCATCAGACCATGTTTGTTAACAAAAGCTTCATTAGCGACGATAACACATCCTGCACCATCCGAAGTAGGACAGCATTGCAACTTGGTTAATGGACCAAATACTTTGGGTGATTTTTCAATTTGCTCAAGTGTATAGATGTCGCGGAACTGAGAATAAGGGTTCTTTGAACTTTTCGACCAAAAAAGAAAAAAAAAGAAAAGAAAAGAAAAAGAGAAAAAGAAAATAAAGGGTTATGTCAAATAAATAAATAGGGAATAGATGTGGTGATTATGCACTGGTTGATTCGCTTTACCTGTGTCGGTGATTCTTTTCGGCAATTTTGGCCAAATGTTTTTCAGTGGCTCCATAGCGCTTCATATATTCAATACCGGCATTACCGAAGATCTGAGCTGCATTAGGAGCCTTGGCATCCATACCCACTTCACCTGCCATGATGATATTGACATGATCTATAAATATTAGATAGAAAGAATGGTCATTATTAGCATTTTTCCCACGACATCAAGGATTTGGTACGAATGTTTAGACTGAATGGTTTTGGTGTGCTTACCCAAGGGATTGGTTCGGTCATTAAACGTGGAAGTAAGGGAACCTCGGGCCATACGTTCAAAACCAAGTGCAAGAGCACAATCCACCGAACCCGATGCGACTTGATTGCGAGCCTGGTATAAAGCTGTGGATCCCGTGGAGCAATTGTTGTTGACATTGATGATGGGAATCTGGGTCATGCCCAATTGGTACAACACGCGTTGACCTGCCGTGCTGTCACCATAGACGTAACCACAAGCAGCAAATTGAACTTCGTCATAAGTAATATTGGCATCTCTCAATGCCTTGACAGCGGCCTCAAGACCAAATTCTAGAATAAGAATAATAGTAGGATAAAAGAGAATAAAGGTTATTCAGTCGCTTTGCTTTTAAAAAAAGACCTGACATGGATAGTCAAATGGTGACATCTGCAGCATGCCCCATTCTCGTTCTTTTTTTTTTTATCTTATTCCTTTTTTCGTTCTTACCAGGGTAATCTACCTCACCACGAGGCTTGATAAACTTGGACATGCCAACACCAACAACGTAGACTTTGGCCATGATTTGGATATCAATGTTTTGACGGAAGAAGAAACGTAAGAATGTGGGGAAGAGAGAAAGAAAGAGAGATTTCTTACCCGCTTTAAATGCGGAGACAGCCTGTCACATGCAAAGTTGGCACGGCTTCAATCGAAAACCGAAAGGACCTGTTGACTCGAACGGTTACACAGACAGAGTAATACATATTACTGATATCCATTTGATCCTAATTCGTCATGTGGGGTAAACAGTACAAGACATAGTTCGGTCTTTCCTTCTTTTTGCTGTCTTTTATGCAGCAGCACGCTTTATACTACTCGGTACTCACAACTTGGGAATCCTGGTAAGCTTCTCAAACGATAATAGCTTCTGTACAGATTGTGTTTTTATATATTAAACACCCATTGTATCGAAAAATAAAAAGCACGAATACACATAGTCGATCAGCGATCAGTTTTCTTTTCTTCTCTCTTTGCCCACATTAGTAAGCAAAGAAACAAATGGTGTATATTATTTATTTCTTCTATGACATGCAATGGTTACAAAACGGAAATAAGGGGGCAAAGCCCCTTGGACCTGGGGGTTGCTAACTTGGAGAATCGAGTTCCTTCTTGCAGCACAACCTCCAGGAAAAAAAAAAGAAGCATGGTTATATCCAGACAAAATAAGTAATGAGAAAAAGGGTATATCGTTCTTGTACAGGGAAGCGTTTGTCTCTTTTCAAAGCGGATAGATTTCATTTTTGTCATCCAACTTTTCTAAAAGCAGTTGGCATCGTACATGAAGCCGACTCTCCCAATCCGAGTCTCCGTTTTCAGGTACAGTGCTGTTGTCATCAACTACTGCATGACTGTGCCGAACAGAATAATTCTCAGAACGCTGAATCCAATCGCGCGCATCCTTCGCCTGTTGCTGCTGGAAACAACGCAACGCTGCCATCTCATACATCGCATAAGGGATCACCCAACGATCTTCACTTACACGGTCCTCTAAACGAATTGTCTGTCGCAAATAAAGCTCTGCTTTGGTATAATCGCCCAATTCTCGTGTCGCCACCCCCAGTAAGAGATACAAAAGCGCTTCTTCCGATGGCGACTGCGTCTTGTCCGTGATGACGCATTCCAGCTGTTTTTTCATGTCTTCCAACATGTTGGGTGTCAATTGAGAAATACCATTCCACAGATATATAAGCTCCCATAGAGGGTTCACTGTCACCACTTGTTTCAACATAGCACCGTCTAACACAGATGATTGTTGTTGTTGTTGTTGTTGTTGTTGTTGCTTCCGACTATCCCGCCCTGTCCGGCTTGTACCCGTCCTTTTATTGAAATCACGAGCCTTGTTCTTCCATCGCTTGATCCGATGTTCGGCAAATACTTCATTAGGTAGTAATCGACCTCCCATTTGTCGTTTACGATCCAGGATGTTGGGTATCTGGAGGAATTCGACCGCAGCTTTATCGTATTCTTCGTCGGCAAACATACAGCACGTTGCGATATAGTGATAGAATGCTCTTGACCAATTGTTCATACTTTCCAACCGGAAAAACGTCTCAGATGCTTGGAAATGGTCGCCCAAAAAAATTTGACCCCTAACCTCCTATCAGTTATCAACAAACAAACAATTCACCTCACAAAAGAAAGTGAACAGAGACATGGAATTCTTCCATTTTCCCAATCTCTTTGCCCTTTCTCTTTTTTTTTTCCTCCGTTTGTCTCTATTTGTATATGTCTGACACTTACCATCCCATCTCGTAGACGGCCAATGCTTGCAGTTGAGCAAGTTCATTCATCATGGTGCCATTCTTCTTGCCGGAAGTCGTTCCGTTGATGCGAACATCATTCGTAGACTTGGAGCGCACATTCTCACGTCGTCGAGCGTCTCGTAAGATCTCAACACCTTTGCGCGTTTTGCCTTCCATTTTACACAGTTTGCCCTCCAAAAGCTTCCATATTTTCCCGCATGGATACTTTTGCTTCATCTGGTCCAGCATTGCCCGTGCGTTCTCCAGACTTAACGAATTAGGAAGCAATTTTGGGTGAATGAAAAGCGAAAGATTCGTGTAATAGGCTAGCAATGTCAGTGCGCTCAGCGAAGAATACAACCCCTGACTGCTGTAGGATTTTTGTAATAAATGCAGGGCAAAGGGTCTGGAAGAATGGAATCCGAGAGTATTCAGTATCTTGTTGACTAAATTTAACCCCGCGCCAAAAAGAAAAAAGGTCAGCCTTTAGTATAAATCTTAAAACTACCCATCATGCTACCTTTAGGGGGTAACAGTGAGAAGATCAGACTGAAAAGCCCGATCCCAAAGTAGATTCCGCTGTCAATCGCGTTATTACTGATCGATGGCTTCCGCTCAGTGAGGGTATCTGGTTGTTCAGTAGGACTACTGGGGGTATTATTATGATTACTATTCAACGACCTGCGTTTGATCCGTGATGGTAAGGAGGTAGTGGAGGCGGCTGAAGCAAAGAGCGCATCTACACTAGCTTTTCGGTGAAAAATGTTGAATCGCTTCTCAGACCAAGCATGGGAGGAAGACGCAAAGATACTTGATAGAGAAACAATTTCTGGTTCGCCCACCAATTTTTCATTCAGCACTGTCGAGGCGGTCGCTGTACGTCTTAACGATTTCTTTCGTCGTGGATGCTTTTTCTTTCGTAACGAAGCGGCGTATTCACATGCTCTTTGACCTGTTACTAGCTCGAACATCTGCTCGTACATCTTGTAGGCTTTCCGTAATTTATAAGCCGCTTTCATATATTCGAACCAGCTCGTTCTAAGAAACTGAATGGTCGCGGACATCAACATACAATTCGTCTGAAGAAGTTCGTACTGCATTTCGGGTGCATGATCGATGGGAACAGAACTGGATGGTCGACTTGACTCGTTCACGGAGGGTTCCGCTTCACCAAAAGATATAGACACGACCGATTCATTGGATAGATCAAAACTGTCACTTCTCCGCTGGCTGGCGATGCTGTCGGACTCGCTGCTGTCGTCGGAGGGTGAGGAAGAAGATGATTTTTTTGATTTCCAGCCTCGTCTCCGCGCCCTCTTTGCAAATTGACAAGAAAGGGTTTCGGCCATTGCGATTCTATCCAATGCATTCTGGATTTTATCCGATTCAAAGCTGAGCATTGCCTCCACGAAAGCCATAAGTGAATAACCCACAGCGTGAAAAGGAGAGTTGGTAGCATGCTGCATAAAAATACTTTCGGCAATGTCAAACTGGTCATCGAAAAAAGCATCCTGTTCGAAGAAAAGCAAGAACGAAACGCAATGCATGAGTGTCTCTCATGGCATGTGACTAAGACGAACAAAGTGCCTACCAATCCACGTTGTGTCTCTGCAATCCAGAATTCAAGCAATTGAGACGATGGAGGATCGGGTGCTGAGGAGAATAAATTGGGTGTATTTGACGAGGCATATTTTAACGTCGACGTGATATTACTGAGCTGTTGCCTGAACATAACCAAAACTACAAGAAACTTAAACCAAAAAAGAAAGCAAAAAGAGAAAAGAAGAAAAAAGAGAAAGAAAGAGAGAGAGGGGCGGGAAAGGGGAGGAAAGGGACGAGGAAGAAACCCCTCAAAAAACACAAAAAAAAGTTGAGTGCCAATGCCCTTTTAGGTCCCGCAAATTAAAGCTGCTCTTATGTTCTTCATCAACCGCCCTTTCCAATGCGTGTATAGCTTCTTCATGTTGGATTGATCTACAAAAAGCACGTTCCATAATTAGATTTCCCAATGTTACTGAAACAATAACAATCCTTCCTTATGAAAAAAGACAGCATCTCATCTAACTTATTGTCCTTCAATTGGATAACTTCGTCAATCTACATACGCTTCCGAGACAGTGTGACATTTCCGTGCATCAAAACAAGGGGAGGACATCGTTGTAACCAGATTTAAATCGTGGTCTTCTCTCTATCCGCGCTGTCGAGCAGCTTTGATTTGAACCCACTTTGGTACTGACATCTTTCCACGGTCTTTCAAACTTGTTTATGAAAGTCGGGTTACACTCCGCACGCTTCATGCAAAATTCTTTTCATTCAACATCTTTGGAACTCGTCTGTGCCGCAACAAACCAACAAATACTCTCTTTCTCACACACAGGCTTGTTTCTTGATAAGGTTGGATAAGCAATCGGGTATAATTCCCATGGTAACTGTCACACCATGCTTCGTTGTCATGATAACTAGCTCTCTTTTCCACAGGACGTTACAGGGTTTCTTGGCCATAGGGCCCTGAAATAATGGAAAGAAACAAGTGCATCTTCCCCCACATCCTACAGCCTCTTTGTCAAATCAGTAACATGGGGGTGGCCGTGCACGGGGGTGGATCCCAAGAGATAACAAATGGTTCGCGTGTCTTTAGAAAGTACACGAGGAAAATGCATGTCCAAAGAACGATACAGACATACCGCATAGAAATAATGTAATTCTATTAAAAGGTCAATGACATAAAATATAGAACATTAGAAAATCTGTTCTGTATCGAATCAAGCGTCTACAGTATTGAACATTTCGTTGTGGTTAGCACTAGTTTGCATTGGGTCAAGCAGCTACTTCAATTTTATGCTTCTCTTCGGTCCAACAACATCACTTGTATTAGCCTTTTCAACTTTCTTTTTGATTTTAGCCATGAAATCAAATACAGTGATTACTCTTATCTGGTTGTCCCGATTCCTTCGCCTAAAAAGGTAACTCTCCCGAAATGGACAACAGAAAACAATGAATGAAAATGGCCATAGTCCAATGCAACGCTATGCTTACTAAGACAATGTGTTTGAGCTTGTTCAACTAAAGCCCTAAAATCAAAACCGGAAATACAAATGATTTGCTCAGCCTCTTTTCACTACGTCCAGACCAGGAAGAAGCAAGTGGAATTTTCATCAAGATAAAAAAAAGGGCGGAGTAGCTGAGAAAGGAAGTGTATTTGTATGTGCTACATGAATTCTGTGCTTCGCACCTAGTTCAGTCACCGCCGGTGGCACCCAATTCCGGGCTTGCTGTTACTTTATCGCAAAAACGGGTCTGTTGCGTGCTCAATGACAGAATAACAAGGTCAAGTTATTTGCACGCCAAATGAATAATCTGTTCTTTACTTTTATGGATGAATTATTCTATATAGTGAGCATAAGGACGGCCATTCTCCAGTAGAGGGTCTTTTTATGACTGGAAACAACTTTATCAAGATGGATGCAGTAAGGAGAAGGCTGCAACAATCAAATTATAGTTCACTCATTTGCAGCTTTTCCTTTGATTAGTCAAAACTTAGTATGCAACTGAAATCATTGTGAAAGGCTCTATTTGCGATTGAACTAGCACTTTATGAATTATGACTGAAAATGATATAAACAAGAAACAGGATAGTAGTACAAAATACCTTCATTAGGAAAAAAAGCCAAACAATATGACTCATAACTTCTTTTATATGCAATGCACAATAAGAATGATTGGATGGGGATATGCTTTCTGTTATGTTTATCTACAGCATCCACTTTTGCCGTCCGTCGAGAGCCATCGCGGGCGACCCGAAGCGGACTGTAAGCGGAGAATATACACGAAGAGCACGTTGACCGCACCTTACACAAAATCATGTATCACTTTACGAGGGCGTTATTCAGTTACACGAAACTCTGCTAAGCCAAAGTAAAATGAACCCTTAGTTAGAGAATATGCTCATATCAAGTAGTTTTGTCATTCCAGACTTCGGTAACATGGCTTGCACCTCCGGTACATGAATGTATGTTTTAAATTACCAGCCAAAGTGGAAAAAAAAGCTTACTGTCCATAGCCCCGCTTTAACATGAGGCTCAAAAAATATACCTTTAGCATAGACTTGCAATCAAAAACTGTTGTATTTTGACGTTGTAAGCTTTATTTGCTTGTTGGTTTTCTGCGTATTTGCCCTGCAAATCAATCGTTAATATGATAATTATTCAATTGGAAGAGATAGAGATGCTTTGGCAGGAACGCAAACATGTAGACGCGAATTAGATAAATCAGAAGTGCGATTACGCATGCATGTACCTCTTTAGGAAATGGTCTGATTTGGGAACGAATTTGCACCGCCAAAGCAGTGTACATAAGATAACTTCATGCAACTCTATATATGGATAAGGATTGGGTGGTACACATGGCCCTGAACAAAAAAAACAAGGGCTGATTATGTATGTTCAAATTTTTTGTGTGCAACCGATAAAAAACAATACCGAGATATGATCGCATTTTTTTTTTCTATTGTCTGTCTCAAAGGCTCTACCTATGCACTCAAAACGTTTCTCTCGTGATCGGAGGTTGATCTTCCACATCCTTTTTGTTTGCCATTTCTACATTAAATAGATTATAGAAACTGGAGCATATCCTCCATTGGGGCCAAAGCCTAGCGATGAATAGGCGAAGCATCTCATGTGGGGTATACTCGATGTTTGGAGCTTAATTGTTGTCTGGATTACTGTACATAACGAAAAACATCATAGCAAAGCCAGGTGCCCAAAGTCATCCGACCCCAGTCAAACAAAATGGCGAATAATTAGGAGCCTTCAACTTTATGTAACCTTCAGCCGGATAAAATGTTGCGGTTGGGCGCAATAGTAAAAAAAAAAAATCTACCTTTCTAAACCGAGAAAAGTCAAAAGGTTAAATTGTTTGATTTATTTTAGGTAGACTAGGAGAAAAAGTGGGGTTTACTTTTTCGTGGGTGAAGGGATAAACATTTGACTTCTTGCAACGAAAAGCAAGATAGCACCAAACCTTGCATTAGCTAAGGTTTGAGAGGCGGAGTTCTCGTTCTTTGTCTTTTTTACTGACAGCAAAGAAAAGCAAGGATCGATCGGAACCACTTCCTTTTCTGGATACGCTGTTGCAAAATAAAACCCAAGATATACCTTCTTTTCTTTCTATCCAATCAATGGTGTCAGATCACCTGGGTTTCCATAGCTGCATTGCAACATCCTCAGTCAAGTCCAATAGCGGTCCAAGTCCCATCTTCTCCTGCAGCGTGGTGGCTGGTGACAGAGATGTGAGGGCTCGTTTTTTAGTGGATGCATAAAAATAGCATCCAAGTTACACGAAAAGTTTGTGTGGCGCACGCCCTTGGTAACGGATCTGTTTCGCCACTGTGCAAAAATGATGTTTTATTTTTATAACACCCCATTGGCAGCAAAAAGGTTGAAGAAAAAAAAAGTTTACATTAAAACAGCTAGCTCGGTAGGAGAGATCATTGTGATACAAAACCATATCTTTGGGCATTAACAGCTAATGCGGTAAATCAAATATAAGTAGCCGCGATTTGCGGACAACAATGGGTAGTTCATTCTCCTCTTCTTCCTCCAAACCACAAAGTCCAAATTTCCCTATTTCTCTAAATCATGGAACATATCTCAGTCAGTGCGCCTATTGCTACTACTGCTATTTCTTGTTCTTCGTCTTCTCTTTTTTCTGTTGGTCCAATGGTTTCATCGAATGAGTCTCATTCACAAAAACTCTTCCCTTATACAACTCATCCTCATCCTCATCAACAACAACAACAACGACCAGATCTTCACCAAGAACAAGTTCCTCCCCCTGCATACACGCCATCTGATGCGTCCTCTCTAATGCAGAATCAAGATCAGACAACCTATATACCGGAATTCACCATTACCTACCAAACCTCCCCTCACGCCCTGACTTCCTGTCCATCGCTGTCCTCTATTCAAACTGACTCAAGCTACCTCCCTCTTAATTATGCTGCTGCTGGCGATATGGTCCAACAACAGTCTTTTGGGCAGCCTGCACATGAAAACCGTGAACCTATCCTACAATGGTCATCGGATGCTTCAATGAATGGCGTGATGACAACGGTAAATAAAATGAAAAAATATTTTCGCAGTTTTCTTCCCTTTGTCCGAAGATCACCTATACGCTAACACTGTTACTTTGATTTAGACACCCGCGTGGTCATTGCCCGACAGCAAAAACCCAGAAATGAAAGATGACCAGAAATGGCAGCTAGGTTACTCTAGCAACGTGTCTCTTTCGCAAGAAGGGTACATCGCAAACTTACGCAAACAATTGGATGAATCACGAAAAACAGAAGATGAATATAAACTACGTATTCAACAATTGATGGATCTAGTGGAGAAGCAAACGCGCAAAATTACAGAATTACGCGATGAACTCGCTATGGCTCATTACCAAAATGTAACACGTCCTCCGAGCTCATCCGGTTCAGTACACTCTCCCAACTGATGAACTTTCCCATGCGCTTGTTTTTTTTTCCTTTTGCTTCTAATCGTTCCGACTCCCCTATGCTCCATTTAACTATGATGAATTCACTATGAACCCATGAAAAAGAGCAGAAAATCAAGAAAAAAAAAGAGAGAGATTATACCAATTTTCAATAAAAAATATGCTTATGGTTGTTTTCTTGGTAGGTATTTACTTGCAGGTGTCTCAGAGTATGTTAAAACATGGATGAACTTGCTTGATCCGATTGTATAATGCAAGACCCATCTTTGCCGGCAAACTCGAAGCAGTATTCAGTGTGCAAGATTCCAGAGATGATTTGCCATTTTCTGTACTTTTCTCAGATTGTCTTGCTGCTAATAGGTTGCCAGGCGTACTGTGTAGGGTGCCGTTTATTGGCTTCTCAATTGACTATTTTACTATTTGTTTTGCTATAATGCTGTTGCAAAAAAGGGAAGAAGATAGTTGGTAACAACAGAACATCTTGCCATGCCTCTTACTATCATTGTTTTAACTAGGACCATTGTTTCGTTTCCTATGGGCGAAGAGGGTATACCCACAGATTCTGATTTCTAAGCATTCGGCTGTGCAAAGAGGGTCTTTACTATACTTGAAAGTTTATTTCAACTGGCTCGTGACAGTAGGGATGGATATGACCGTTCGGGCAAATAGTTAAGATGAAATATTCCTCATGAAGGGTAATTTATCTTTTTTTAGATCATCGTGTGAACCTTATCAGAATAACGTTCGCTAAGGCATAGGTTGTACAGAATTACAACCACTGTACACGTAACCCTAAACACCCCTCCCTTTTTTTTGCTTGTAGAAACCCAAATTACGAGTGCTTGGACTGGAACAAAATAAAAAAAGTACTCTTTTGACCTTAATACCAGAAGTTTTTATCTCTCTTTCTTTCTCTCTTTTTTATTTCAAAGCCCCGTAAAACTATATCTCTCTTTAATAGTAAAGTAACCTTATTTGAAAGCAACAAGAGCCGAACGCCTCATACTGGGCTTTTGCCTTTTTCTTTTGCTAACTTTATGCCGCGCACTGCCAATAGTTATTTCCACGTTGTTAACTCCTCTTCCTCATCGGAGTAAACTATCCGTTCCCCCCTTTTTTTATAGCTAGCTGAAAAAGAAATGTTGTTCTCTGAAATAGAAGTCGTCCGTTTTTCGCAACAGTTCCGTAGAGGTAATTCTTATGTCCGTGTTGATCCCCGATAGTCCACTGTTTCTTTTTAAGATTGTTTATGCGGTTCTTCCGGATCCGGGTTTGGATGATCTTTGACCGATGACATACCATGATCAGTATCCAACCTATCAACTTTGTCATACCCAAGCGTTGGGCTAGACTACTTTGAGTAGTTCGGCGTTTATACGCCGTAAAAGGCAAGCCTAAAGAGGGGAATAGGGACGGCAGAAAGTTCAGGCAGCTACATCATGCACAATAACAAACAATAACGCGGACCTTTTTGGCTCCGGTAGACTAATTGCATATCTTAGGTCATGCTATTGTCTTTGAGGCTATTTTCCTAAACAATTGCTAAGTTTCTTTGTTCTTTTCAACTTTGAACTTTGTGCCGGAATCAAAAAATACGATGTTCCAGCTATTTCAAGCAAAAAAAAACGCGTAAAGAATTCTCCTTCAGAATTAACGATTACTTGCCTGTTTTACACGGAATGAGAAAGAAAGTTGTACAATATCACTGTTTAATGCCGAATTGTCACGTCTCCCACTTGGACACTTTTAAATGTGGATAAGAGTGTTTGCTTGTTCCCGAGAAAGCCCAATTACATGGTATCGTCATAGTGCATAAAACAAACAGTAAGATGTGCGCAAATAACTGTTACCAAAAAACAGGCTATGATTTCAGATGTCGTCATTACAATCCTTAAACAGGCAATCACAGTGTAACGCAACCTGTCCAACATGAAAAATCAAAGACGACTCGGGACGCATCGCCGTTTGTCCCGTTCAGAAAAGCTCTTTTAACTGATTACGAGATTTAACATGGACTCAGTCTAAGGAGCTTTTCTGACGCTTCAGCACTCGTACGCATCTGCATTTCCTTCAGCGATCGACTGATGCTATATATATAACTGTTCATCATCATAGCGCAATATCTCATTCATGGTCTGATTCCATCACTTAGCGTTGCCCCGTTTAAGCACAGATATTGCTCGTTAATTCCGTAAAATTCTATGGTCGTATGGATGTCCACAAGGAGCATTTTAGCTTTTACACCGTCGAATCCAGCTCATTGTCCGTGTCCGACAGCTGCCTTTGTCAAAGCATTATTGTAACACTATCGAAGAAGGATTCGGTGATGAAGCTCAAGATCAACATGAGTGTTTCTAAGTTGTGGTCACCTAGAGTTCTATGATCGAGCAGTGCCCAAAGTTCTGTGTTGGTCCAAACATGGCGACATGTGTGCCCTGCCATAACACCCAGAATATATACAGATGTGATATCAGTTGGGACTGCCAAACATTCAGTCGAACATTAAGAAGAATGCTACCGACTGCAAGCGTCCAACATGCTTATACAAATCACAGCAGGTTAGGTCAAAATTTTATCGCCTATCTATATACACCATAATCCCCGTCTCGGTCAGATTTTACGAACAATTCGATGGGGCGTTCATACACAGAATAGACTTTATAGGATTGCCCGAGGTCTCCGGCAACGGTGTCCCAGGCGCACTCGGCTTCTAGACTGTTTCAAGAAGTTACTTGTAGCGTTTAAGCAATGATTGTGACCAGCATGCGTATCGCAATCTTGTGAATTGTTAATACTCAAATTATGGGCTAATGGGGTAAAACTCTTGTACATCGGCATTCAAAGTGGGGTGGAGTAATAGCACCTGGCATCACCTCCGCTCGCAGGCAATGGCCTGGTCGGATCGGTATTACGCGAGATTTTGGCAATATGATAGGCATGATCGTAGTCCATGCTATTCAATCCTTTGCAAGCTTTTCTCATGGGTCATAGGTAACTATACGATGATCTACCAAACAGCGTATGACCACAATCAGCAAAGATCTCAGAGTGATATCAGATATTCATATCCAGAACATTGATTTTCGAGCATTGTGACCATAATATACGGTATGCCTTTTTCCCCTTTGTAGTTGTTACAATTGTACAGAATCTGTAGACCGTTTCCCATGTTCAAACGTGGTTTTAGGAATAGGGCGAAACTGAAAACGGATTGTTTTTATCTCCCAAATGTAACTTCAAATTGTTTCAAGACAGAGCTGCTTGTCCATTACTAAACGCAGGTCGACTGCAGCCCAAGTCAAACGGCGTATGCTTTTACCTCGTTATCATTTAGTGGGCTATTGATTTAATGTATCCTGCGGATGATTATTGCAGAACATGGAAATGCTGATAGAATTAAAAATCCCTCTTGCATAATTTTTGAGCTTGGAATCATCTTGATTTCCGATCATAGTTAGAACGAGATTGAAAATCTTTTCACGCTTCTCCAATCTATGTAGCCCATTCATTACAGTTTCTATTTATCATAAGATCTCCTATTTTACGTTTTATATTTGATTCGATGACTGAAATGGAAAGATCACTATCACGGGTAATCATTAGGTGCCAAAACGTGTCACGTCTAGGAAAATATTACAAATCAAAAATTTTCTTTCTACATCAATATTGGACGAGAGGCAAGCATCAAATAAAGAGATTATCGAGAAATACTTTGGCAGACCGCATCTAGTTTGAACAGCGTTAATACGGTCTGCCTATTTACAGTGATATAATAAGGCTTGGTCCAATAGTGTAATCCCATGAACTGAGCGCCTGAGCAGCTGGTTGTCAAAAGGAAAAAGGTTCCACGAGATTGATCTCCGAGATTTTACGATCCGTATTTTGTGCGATACATAGCTTGAGCCAACTATAGCAAGGTCTACCATGGAATATTTTTAACAATCGTTGAAGTATAGTGGACAGATATAGAGTAATTCACAATGCAACAGCCATTACTATTGCCAATTATTCAGCATTGGAAAACCTGATCTAGTCGGTAACACCATACTGTGCACTGATCTGAGAAACACCGGGAAAACTAAATCAAGCATCCAGTAAGGGACTTGTTGCAACACGGTTTGAAACACTGCCAATGGTAATACAGTATCGAATGCTATTCTAAGGTAATTCACTGGTTATTGTTTCATTGATGATTGCAAATCTGTGGTAAGGGGATATCCTATTTGATAGCAGGCTGAGATTCCTTTACCCGCACACTCCTTCCAAAAATCTCTTTCACTTCTTCAGATGGTTGAACCTCCGCTAATTGATTATTCAGCATCCTGATGCTATAAAAGCGAGGATGTCAGTAGCAAGATCAAAGAATTGTGTTCAAATTTTCTTTCTATCAATCATGGTTACTGCCACACCCGCTTTTAACAAGGAAAATCCTGCTGCTACCTTGATCTCTGCGCCTGAAAAGGTGCATTTGTTCCAGCCTATAACATCCCGATCTGTCACTCTTCATAACCGTATCGTCGTTCCACCTATGTGCATGTACAGCTCTGTGGATGGTCAGCTCAACGATTTCCATCTGGTTCATTATGGTTCCTATGCACTTCGTGGTGCTGGTCTTATTATCCTCGAGGCAACTGCCGTCGAGCCACAAGGCCGTATCACTCCACAGGATTCTGGTCTCTGGTCTGAATCCCAGATCGAGCCCCTGAAGCGCGTGGTTGATTTTATCAAGTCGCAAGGGTCAGTACCCGGTCTGCAAATTGCCCATGCTGGTCGTAAAGCTTCCATGGCCCCTCCCTTTGTTGGCGATTATCTTGTTGAAGAGAAAGATGGCGGATGGCCTGAGGACGTCCGTGCTCCCTCAGAACTTGCTTTTGATGACCACTATGCCAAACCGAAAGCACTTACAAAGGCACAAATTAAAGATATTGTTCGCAAGTTTGCAGATGCTGCCAGAAGAGCAGATCAAGCTGGCATTGAAGTTTTGGAAATCCATAGCGCCCATGGGTAAGTCATAGAACACGGAAAGATCCTTGAACTCGCTGATCTAATGCAAAACCATTAGTTATCTCTTACATAGCTTCCTCTCGGGTAATAGTAACAAGCGTACCGATGAATATGGCGGCTCTCTTGAAAACCGTCTTCGTTTCCCCTTGGAAGTAGCCAAGGCTGTACGTGAGGCATGGCCTGAGCACAAACCTTTGTGGGTCCGATTTTCATCGACTGACTATAAAAACCCTGAGCCGATGGGTCATGATGAAGATGGATGGGATATCTATCAAGCTATTGAATATGCCAAGGAATTGAAAAAGATCGG